>JAOVVI020005468.1:0-16466 GCA_028571085.2 Nepenthes alata
AATATGAATTGGAGAAATTTTGTTCTAGCTTTAATATGGAGTAATTATGTCATTGGATTATCGTATTGATTATATTATCAATTGACTTTTTTTTATTTAAATTAATTACTAGAATTTAAATGACATAGATGAAGAAAAATAATTTGTTTTGTGTTCGGTGTATCTAAACTTTATCACACGATTCAATAATAAATATTCATTAGGATTGACCATAAAATCTTTTATTTAAATTTAATAATATATATTATTATTAAAGAAATCATGCAACATGAATATTTGATGTAAATTTGTTTAATTAAGAAAAAATTATGAAATTTTTTTTTTATTATAATATGAGTTCAATTATAATAAATTTTTTAAAACCATCTTTAATTTTATGATAAATTTAAACAAATTGAACAATTAATAATAAAAGAATAAAACAAATGAAGTCATTGGTAAAAATGTCATCCAAAATTCAATAATAAGAAGTATTTAATGGTTTAAATTCCAAATGATGATTAACAAAATTGTAGGTGAGATAATTTTTTAATAAATGAGAAAGAGTCCAAATGATAAAATGCTACTGATTGGGGAAATCAAATTAACTGTATTTCTTATTTCCATGTTTAATGGATGAGATAAGGGTAAAAGTTAAATAAATTAAATTTAAAATAGTAGTAAATTTTAAACAATATTATTTTAATAATAAAAAATTTATATTTACATTCATATATATATTCGATTCTTTATGAGATCCTATAATATAATAACATTATATAATAATTTTTATTTTCATGGATCTTTGTTTCTTCTTATTTATTATAATAAAAATATAACAATATACATTTATTATATAGAAAATGGTGCCTTTTTATTCGGTGTCTTTTTACTTCTTATAATAAATAGTATTTTTATTAACGATTTTATGTTCAATTTTGTATTTCTGTTACTAAAACAATCAAAATTAAAATGATTGATCAAGAATGGGTTACAACTTTTTTTGATGAAATAAGATAATATTTATAATATTCAATTATCAATAGAATAAAAAACTTGTTCAGAAATAATATAATATTATTACAATGAAAAAAATATTAATAAAAATATAATTATTAATTTTTTTTAATATTTTAAAAATATAAAATAAGGATTATTAAATATTTTATTAAATGATATACAAAAAAGAGGCTCTGTCAATAGTAAGTGTCAAAGCACATGTCCTTTTAATCCGCTGCAAAGCCCTCAAATTTTTCATTGAATAGACATGTGTGATATATATAGTTTATAGATGATGGAATATTAGTTCATTTTTCTGTAGAAAAAAATGCCAGAAATTAAGTAGTTGAATAAGAAATTAGTAAATAATTTATACTTAGAAATGAAATATATTAAAAATTATATTAGAAATTCTGACGAAGAAAACAAATAATATATCATGAGTAATCTGTGAAAATTATAAAATTTTGACATTGTTTATAGTAAATTCTAATACAACATGCATATCAATAAGAAAAAAGAAACGCCAAAACTGAAGAATTGATGTGAACCTTCTTGCCCTCAAAATCAATCCTTCTCAAATTAGTCTAGCACCATTATAATTGGTCTATCGTCAACCTCGGCATTTTCAGCCCCCAAGAAACAAATCTCAGTTCAACTTTCGCTATTAGTAGCCTGTGATTTAGGCCACAATCTCTCTGCCTCTTGAACTTCTTCAATATGCAATCTTCACTTTTCATAGAGTCATTGAGCCTTTCCTCCTTCTGCATGAAATAAGTAGTGTTAGCACTTTTGACAGTATTACTTCTATTGAATTAATTGGTTTTTTAGGTTAAAGCTATTTTAGTGGGAAACAAAGACCTTACAAAGGTTTTTGTGAACATTCATCAGCAACTCTTCATCCTTCGAGATCTATTCCATAGCAAACTAGCATTATTTTTATCGGCGTGAAGAAATTTTCAGAAAGCCCACATCGATTACTCAATAATTTTCGCTAGCCTTATTATTGTAACACTGCTTTCACCCTTTCATTTCCGGCTGCCATCAAACTATCTATAAATAAGGAAAATTTCTACTTTACTATTGCTAAAGTTTGATTTCCCCCCCACCAAAATATAGTCATCATTCTACCTGCCATAAGATTTAAAATAAGATACCATTGATCGGAGGGATCTAAAAGAGGCTGCGGAGAGCTATTCGTCTCTTAGAATAGTTAAGAATTTGAGAGCCTTAAAGTTGCCCATCATCTGTTAGCCGTCTCTATAACTGTCTCTGAAACTATTGAAATTCTACAGTTGCTAGGTTGTATTGGTGCCATTGAGAAGGATTATGTTCTTAAAGCTCCACAGCTTTCCCATGTTACCATTTTAGGAACTCCCATGAAAAGTAAAGTTGTCCAACGTAAACCCTTTCCAAGTCCTCTTGCTTCAGCATTGGGTCATTCTCCTGATTTCTCACTTTGAATGGCCATCAGCTTTGAGAAAGAAGGGATTTAAACAATTCACTCCTTGAGGGTAACTCAACTTTATTTTTAAGATGGCGAATTCCTATGCAAGATCAAGATTATGTATAAAATTGCATCAACTTAGACAAAAAGACAGATTTAAAATTGCTGGACATTATTTTTTAAAAAAATAAAACTCATACTGTTCATTCAAAAATTACATTTGAATTTACAATGTTCGATATAAAATAAAATTTAACCATTTTACAGAATATAATGAAGTAAATGCCAATTAGATTACATCTCATTTTCATTAAAATTAACGAACGATTGAATGATATTGAAGCCTTGTCATAGACAGTTTGCAAAATTAAACAAGAAAAGTGAAGCGGTTTGCTTACTAATTGCATTCATTGTTTGATCGCTCCGTACGGCCAATTTTCACACTTTGTCAGAATAGATCCTGTGAAACATTTGGATCTCTGCCATTCAATCATTGTGAAGGATCTTATCATCGATCTTCAAAGGCGGCAAACCTTCGTTCATCTGGGCTAACTCTTACTCCTCTAGTATGGAAGGAAGCCCTCTTGGTGTTAAATTTTTCCCCTTCTTTTTCGAATGTTGCACCATTTCTTCATAAAGCAAAAGGGCATCGCTTTGGGTATCATCGTCTTCATCAGAAATCTCAAAATTGATCCTTTACATCCCATTTTTATCACGTTCTTCCATGATTTTTAGTTGGCATTTGATGGTCTGCAGGCTCCCCATTAGTAGCATTCCGATCAAGCCCAATATTTTCAGAGTTATATCGTTTCAATCTGCATAGAGAAAACATGAGGAATGCAAAGAATCTGTTCTAATCTCAAACACAAGGCAGCTCATGCATCCGAGCTCAAAAAGGAATTAAGGGAAAAATAGTGGTTCAGAAAACATGCATATGTACAAGATGTAGTAGTCAAATATTTCACCAAGAATATAAACTACTTGATTGCTGATCAAAAACACGGCCCCCACAACAATAGCAATCCAAAGCATGTTTACAAAAGCAATCACCATGCGAGAAGCAAAGCTCACCAGAGTTTTAATGGTAGAAATTGCTTCTCGCATATTCATAGTTTCAAATCATATTCGAAAATCTTGCCCATGACAAGAAAAGAGAATATATATGCGGAGAGAAAGATAAGGGATTACGAAATTAGATAGTGTTAGGTTTTCGTTATTATCTTATGAGCGTCGCAACAAACGGATGGTCATTAGAGAATCGTGTGATATTTGTATAAAGATCATAGTGTTTGCGTGAGTGGCAAGCCACCTAAAGGCGGTCCGAGTGCGCAACTTGCTCTAGTGGAACTCAAGCACAAATTCCAATTTGCTACCAACACATCCGTACTCGACACTCACTTGAGTGAAGTTCGAGCGCCAATTCAAAAGTCATTCACGCTAGAGGTACATCTGTTGGGCGCTCGAGCACGGTCCAAGTTATAAAATAGTTCAAACGTGATTTTAAAGTCATGTCGAAATCATTCTCACACAAGGAACACCGCACAGAGAAAGAAGTGAGATGAGAAAGAGATTCGATATCTAATTGAGATCTGATTTAAGTTTTGTTACTCACCAAGGTCGGGTACGTTGTTTTGGAGATGATTTCTGTAAGTGTATTTTCATTTGATTACTCTTATTTCTCGTTGTATTTCTCTTGTGGGTTATTGGGTATGTTTAGGGGTTGTATTTAATCATTCTTCATTCGACATTATAGTGAAGAAATTTTAAAATGTGTTCTTGTAATCATCGCTTTTATAGTAGATTATTTTGGAGTTTGTTCTGTAATTTTTTCTTAATTGAAAAGAATTTTCTACATTAAAAATGTTATATATTATTATATTTCTTGTACTCACTAATTTGATGGTTGACTTGTGACTGGGGGGTTTAGCTTTGTTTCGCTGTATTGAGTTGTGTGTATCCTAATTAAACCCTAATAGGTAATTGTAAACTCTAGTAGTAAGTAGCATGATTTGGGGAGAAAACATGGGAATCATTTGATGAGTTAAAATTTTGAAGTAATCCTCACGGATGAGCGAAGTGTTGGTTTATCCAAAAACAAAATTGAATAAAGAGAAAATATGAACCTGTTCTTTTTATAATTCACAATCACCTGCTTAATTTTTATACAATTTTTACCACCCCTCTCTCTCTCACGGCTCCATTTTTCCCTCTCTTCAGAGCTAAAACTAGGGTTGGAGAAGCAGACCCATTAGTGGAAAACATGGTGGCGGGTCAACGTAAATCACGGGCCGACCCAACGTCAGGCCTAATCATCAACAGGCAAGGGGGAGAAGGCCCAATGAGCGGCTACCAAGACACAAGGCGAGAGGCTGGCCCAATCGAGGCCCAACGGTAGACTTAACATCCAAGTTGAGGCCCAGCATGTGATGGGTCTAGGGGACAAGTATCGAACGGCCCAACTAGCGATACATATGGTTGAACCAATCAGGAAGCCTTCTAGGCCAACAATCGACAATGCGGTCATACATGTATACAGCTGCTGCCTGTAGTCATCACCGTGGCAAACTAACAGATGCCTAGAAAGGACCACTCACAATCGCACTATTCCCGCAAAGTGACAACAGACATTCGTATCTTCCGCCGATGTCGGGACAGTCCAGTAAATCCCAACAAGACATCTGTCTTCAGGTTTGGTGCCAAACCACGTTGCAACCAGTATTACAAATACCCTTCACCTCTACAGATGAAGGGGGATGAAACTTCTCAATTCCTCTAGGAGAATCCATTATAAAAAACTCATAGGGAGAGAAACAGTAATCCAAGCTCTCCCCCTCGCTTAGGAAAAGCTTAGCGATCCCACTAAGAGCACATCTTTCATCTACTAGGACGCTCCTCGTCGAGTTCACCTTCAGAGCATAGCCCTCCACCATTCTCTAAGACGTTTCCCGTCGAGCACATAATTCTAAGACGCTCCCTGCTGAGTGCACCATCGAAGTATAGCCATCTGCCATTCTCTAAGACGCTCTTCGTTGAGCACACTATTACAAGACACTCCCCGCCGAGCGCATTACCGGAACCAAGCCTTCAAACTTTACTCATATTCTCCTTTTACATGCATCCATGTATTTTACATTCTCTATCTTTCTATTCTTTTGAAAAAAATTTTAATTTAAGCGTCGAAAATTAAACCGGAGAGTGGGTCTCACAAATCCTTTGACCTCTTATTTTTTAATTATGTTGCACAGGACTCAAATTATCAGGGATGGAGATCGTGCCCGCTTAAATTTGACCTGACATGAAAGATCAGGTAAATCCCTAATTTATATAACAACCCGAATTTAGAAACGCCTTACATGGATACTATCATCATCACCCTCATTTTGACCGCCATGGCTGATCATCTTGTACGTATTAGAATGGAACTCATTTCTACTAGTATTGTTCATGATATTACCATTACGATGATTCATTCACTCTCTCACCCGAAGTGTGCTAGTTGTTATACATCAGAACATCCAAATACAACTTTCATTAAATAATTTTCAACCATGCTCTCATCCTCGTGTATTTTCCATCCCTAATAGAATATAAATGGATCGTGATCTATTCTAGACATGATTTAAATAGTTTGCTAATAGAAGGAACACAAAAGAATCTGAATATAAACATTATATTTTCACGCTAAGGAAAATTAAATAGAATATTAAATATATTTTAAATTTTTAACATTTTTGTTTTTATTATAAACTTCTATTTTTATAATTCAATACCATATGATACGCGCCTGATTAAAAAAAAAACTCTTTAATATGCCTTCACTTTAATTTATTTGTTCAATGATAATAATAATAATTCAATATACCTTTACGTGTATATTGTCTTATTACTTATTGTTTTAAACAATAATTATTATAAAATTAGGGGAAAATATTAGGGATCGAGTGCATACTTTGTTTTATGTAAAGCATTTAAAAACTTAAGTTCTTGTTTATAACTTATGGCAAAAATACTTTGTGATGTCTTTTATTAACTGTGAAAGTAAAATCTATGGTAAAATATAGATAATTTATTTAAAAATATTAATTAGATTTTTAAAAGTTTTTTTTTAGAAATCGAATTTGTAATTGTTTATACTTCAACGGTTCTTAAATGCAAGGGACATCATAAATCAAAGACGAGTAAATTGCAAAAAATAAATAACTATTATCTGAATACACTACGTTTAGAAAGTATCGATAGCATTAGTAATTTCGTATTTTCAGTATCATTCAGAAACTTAATCTAGCGGAAAAAGTGGATATGGCAAATGATTCAATCGGTAAGGAAAGAACAAAAAGGTGGAGTCAACATGAACAATGTTCTTGCCCAGAAAATCAATCCTGCTCAAATTTGCTTGACACCATAACAGCTGATCCTTCATCAATCTGAACATCTTCAGTGCCCTGGATACCAGTCTCAATTCAACTTCTGCTAGAAACTATTCCAGATTCATCTTATCAGTTTGATACATCTTAAACCTCTTCAGAATGCAATTTTCACTTGTTAATAAGGCCTTTATCCTTTTCTCCTTCTGCATGAATTGAGGAACACGTTAGCAGTTTGTATACGTTTAATTAATATTTTCTAAGTTATTTGAAACTACTTTTCTTAGAACGTGTGTCAAATAGTACATGAGACTATTTGTAGGGGGAAAAAAACCTTCAAAAGATTTCTACGAATACTTTTTAGCAGTGCTTTGTGTGAAGGATTTTCAAGATCAACCCAATCTCTCTTCAATATCAGATTAACTTTATATTTGTCAGTGTGAAGAAGATTCAAGAATGCATACATTGATTCCTTAATTATTTCTACCAGCCTTCCTATTGTAATTGCATCTTCCCCCTCTCCTTTTCTACAGTGCACGGGATCATTTGCACTCAAGCGTAGTTTTTCTTTAAGAATATTGCCAAACATTGTTTATTAGTGTAGACTATATATATATCATTCTAGGATAAGATTAATTACCTTTTATTGGGGGAATTTGAAGGAGCTTGCAGAGAATATGTTGGCTCTTTGAATAATTCAAAATTCGGGAGCCTTGAAATTACCCTTCCTCCATAAACCTTTTTAGCCACACTCGAAGCTGTTGGATTTCTCCTGCTGTTAGGTTGTACTATTGCAATTCAGAAAGATCATCTTCTTGAAGCTTCACAGCTTTCCTATATTGCCATTTGAGGAACTCCCAAGAAAGGCAAAGCCGTCCAATATACACCCTTTCTAAGTCATCTTGCAAGTCTCTCCTTAATTTTTGCATTTGGTCATTGCCACGCTTTCTTACTATGCATGACCAACTACTTTGTGAAAGAAGAGATTTCATAGCTAAATATGAAAGTTTTCTCTTTGCAGCTAATTGATTATGGATTTTCTATTCGAAAATGGCTATACAATATAAAAAATTTAGATCAATAACTGTGACAAACAAATAAAAACATATCCTGAGTAACCTCTATAAAAATATTTATAAATTATTAATCAGATTTGAATCTTAAAATTAAATGACAAAATTAAATAAGAAGAGCAAAGTGGTAGATTACCAATTGCATGCATTGTCTGTTCTCCCAAAATGTCCAACTTCTGCATTTTATCTAAGTAACTCTTGTGAAATCTTTGGATTTCTCCCATTTTATCTTTATACAAGAGCTTTTCCTCGATCTTAAAGGGTTTCAGATCATCTTCATTCATCATAGGAGATTTTTTTGATTCCTCTAAAATGGCAGGAGGATCTCTTGGTTTTGAATTTCAGGTTTGTTGTTTCATCTGTTTCACTAGTAGAATAAGGAGTTGAGCACTTCCACCCTTTTTCCTCACATACTTCAACAATCTCAGTCACCAATTCTTGGTCCGATTTTCCATCATTGGCATTGAAAACAGACACAATTATTCTAGAATGACGTTGTTTTAACCTGCATTGACAAAAAGGAAGCATAGAATCAAACAAAAATTTCAACAGAAAGGAAGCATAGAATCATAAAAAGCATGCATATCAGAGAAAATATCCAAATATTCTGCAAAGAAAATAAACAACTTGATGGCACATGAAAACCCAGACACCGACAACAATAGCAAGCCACAGCATGTTCATGAAAGCAGTCACCATGCGAGAAGCAAAGCTCATCGGTTTGTTAATGGCAAAAATTACCTCCTGCATTTCCATAGTTTCATTCAAAATCCAAAAATGTTGCCCATAATAACAAAGAGATAAGATATGTAGGAAGAGATAAGCTCGCAGTGAAGATCTAAGGGATTAGGAAATCACTTAGTTGGGAACTCCACTAGTAATCAGCGTGATTTGGGGAGAAAATGTGGAGAGATGAAGAGTAAAAAAGTTGACGTTATTCCGATTATTAGTGTTACGATGGTTTTACAATGATATGGTTTGAGGTTAATTGTTACAATTTGAAGAACTTAAATTAAAATGTAAATTTTTAATTGTACAATTCCCATGCATTGGCTTTTATTATGGATTCATGGGAGCTCCATTTCTCACAGAGATAGGGAAACTCATTTATTATATGTTAGTCATTTTTTTTTATAATTGATTGTGATTTAACTATTTTTTAAAAAAAGTAAAAAATTAGTTAAAGCTAATTATTTTAAAATAATTATATTATAACTATTTATTTAAAAATAAATAATCATGATATGGAGAATAAACCTTTCAATCTCCTGCCCCCCTCACCTAAGGGGCAGTTGCAGCACTCACAATTCTTTGAGGCTTCGCTTTTTTTTTTTTGTTAAGGTTTTTGATTCAAGAAAATTTACACGATGATGACAATCAATTAGAAAGGAGAACAGTTATTGTCATCATTGCTTGATCCACATAAGAATTATTAAACCTGTTCCAAATTGAATTATTTTAAAAATCATAAACATCCAAATATAGATCGACTCAAATAACATTCCCTCAAGCATGATATCCCTAGGTATGCAACTCAAAAAACCTTACTCTAATTGATGCAAATATTAGAAATCCCCCTATTTTTCTATTTGTGAAATCTCTTTTGCTTTTTTCCAATGACATAGTTTTGAGATTCTAAGATTTAGGATTTATACAACAACTAATAAAATTAAAAAAAGACCCTGCTACCAAAAACAAAACCCCATAATTTTTTTCTATAAAATCTCCTAAAAGTCCTTACCTATCATTCAATGTACCTTGTTCTAACATCGTTGTAAAGGTACTAAACAATGAGTCTACTCTTAAAGCATATTCGTTGGACACATATCTAATTTTTTACAATTTTTTATTCTTTGGAATTTTTTTCCTTTTCTTGGTGGTATCAAATTGCTATTGTGTCAATACACATTATCTATTTCTACAAGAAAATAAATATATCTAAAAAATATTGTAAGTTCAATCTTTTTTTTCCTTCTCCGCTCACACCAACCTGCTTACGTGGCTTTTTGTATTTGAAGTGATTTGTGCATCTACATTAATGAGACTATTGTTCCATATCATTATGTAAGAAGTTGCGAGTAAGATATGTATTTCCTACATAATGAAAAAAACTACTTTCATGTGGTATTTTAATCAAAATTCTTTAACCTCTCAATACTAAATCAAATCCTCTTTTTTGACATAGATTTCTGTTTATTCAAATACTTGTTAAGTTTAATAAAGCATATTTGAAGTACTATATTCCATGTATGCTTCAATTAAAGGTACTGAGAGTTGTGCAGGGATCAACAATTGATTCAATTTGGGTTTTGCATTCCATAGCAGCTTCCCTCTACCTTGAATTTAGTTTACTCTTCCAATTGTTTATTCTTCGAACAAATGCTTTGGCATTTCATACATAAATGTGATTTTTCCATGAAGCTCCTTGTGTTTGTAAGGCAACATAAAGCCTTTTGACCTAAACCTAGAAAGAAAGACTATCACACTTTGATATATACCAAGAAAGAAATAATTTCAAA
Organism: Nepenthes alata; assembly: GCA_028571085.2. Classification (NCBI taxonomy): domain Eukaryota; kingdom Viridiplantae; phylum Streptophyta; class Magnoliopsida; order Caryophyllales; family Nepenthaceae; genus Nepenthes; species Nepenthes alata. Next base: position 10,382 of record JAOVVI020005468.1, read on the forward strand.
AGTAATACCATTTTTAGCTACTAGGGGAGGGAGAGAACAACAAAAATGAATTATGAAGATTATAAGATGTAGATTGCAGGATAAAAGTCAGGAAGAAACATCGATTTTGCTAAGTATTCATACAGAGCTGAACTTTAGACGAGCTATTATTTTATTCAATGCCGACCTAAAGAAAGTTCTTTGATGGGCTTTCAAGTCTAATATGCTATGAAAGCTGGTTCCCCAATTCGTGAAAGACAAGAAAATAAAAAACATAAGCCTAAGAAGTCGTGGTAGTTCCTTAAAAAAAAAATAAAGAGACAAGCAACCGAAAAGTATTGTACTAGGCTATAGGAATTCCTAGAATAAAAGAAAAGTGAAGTCTATATAATTTGATCTTGATTTGTTCTGTGATCTGAGAGATGCTCTACACTTGATCATTGTTTTGGCCTCAAAGGGAGTCGATTTAATTTAATGTGCTAATAAATATACTCTCTTTTAGATATTAAAAAATATATATACAGTAAAGGATTACAATGGTAATAATTGTTATGTTGTAATTGTCAAACAAATCTAAAGTTTGAATCTCAATCCCCACACTGTGCGAATGCCTTCCATTGCAATGCTGCTAATCAACCATTACAGTAATTATGAATAAATAAACAGAAAATGTAAGATTAGGTTACTAAGCATAACACATTAAAAGCTATAATACAATAATTAATATACATGATAATTATAATATGATATATGCCATGTTGTCACTGACACCCTTGGGAATGCCTGGATGTATACATACTGAGTTATAATGTGATAATAATAGAGTAAAAGTCGAAACAAGATAACTGAAAAGGTGATACTCTTTAGATTGTTTGGACTCCAAAGTAACACAATTTGTGCAGAAGAATGAAGCAAAAGAGAAATAAAGCACAAAAAATGACAATGTCCCCACATGACAATGAAGGAACAGAAACACCAATTAGAAAAATCAAATTTATAAAGAAAACAGCCACATGATTTGGAAGTTCCAAATAGTATATAGAAGTTTGCAACAGTGGAACCCAAGGCTTTGGCCTCTTTCATTTCTTTCGGATTATTTTTCATTTTGTTGTAAGGAGTAGAGTGCCCCAACCCCTTCATAAGAGCAATACAGTTTGGTCTAAAAATTTTAATGACTTGCATGGCAGGTATTTTTCATACGACAATTTTGTGCCAACTTTTTGGATGTTTGGAACATTGCGCTGTATAACTAGATAGAGGGGCACGTTTCTTTAATTGAAAGGAAATATGGTTAGTTATGAAGATAAAATCTGTGGATATTGAATTACAGGGCCTAAATTTGTAGATATGGTCTCGAACTCGCGCAGAGGCCAACAAGCAGAGTTCTTCTTGCATAGTCAATCATTGTCTAATGTCAAAAATACTCAAGGATGCAGATTTCTAGGCACAACTTAGAAACTAGAAAACCATTCTCCTCTTTGGATGTTTAACCTACTCAAAAGCAACACAGGATTACTTACATCTGCAAGCATGAATATGAAGTTGGGGGTATTCATAAAAATATGTCAACAAATGCCTGTGAAAAGTAAAACACAACATAATTATATGTTACAATCAATACACGAGGCTTCGCAACAACCATACCATCTGTAATAAAGACATATATGAGGGAGTTTCCAAAGCTATTGGAAGCGGTATCTCAAACAAATGGATATAAATGGATTTGGCTATTTATCTGTATGGCTATAAATCAGTAACACTCATCATGACATGAGAAAACTGCACATTGATATATAGATTTTTCAATTCTTCACAGTGAAAAAAATTGAAGTAGTAAAAGCTACAATGAAAAAAAAAAGAAGTTTTACGACAATTAAAAGAAGGTTTTTATGTGAAAAAGACTGCGACGCAGTGAGTAATATATTATTGGGAATCCTTTTTATTTTGATGAGTAATAATTGAGAATTCATGAAACAAGTTTTGCATGGAATTAAGGGCTCTGAATAGTAGACCTATAAATAGAAACCATATAAAGGAGCACATATCAGTAGTTATTACACCTTAGCAGGTGTTTATATACAAAATATTGCTATCATTATCGGCCACGTTCATATCAGCAATAGACATCAAATAATACGTATCAGATAATATCGAAAGCAAAAACTCTTCTATCAATTGTAAGCTGGCAAGGAATATTGGCCGATACCAGATTTCAGGTGATATTTCATTCAATGATGCCGATCAAAAACCTTATAACATCGATTAATCCAGACTGAACAAAAGAAAAATGGGTATTGCCACAGGATATTGTTATCTATGTCAATGGGTTCTTTTTGCTGTAAGATAGACATGCAAACAATAAAAAAAAAGGTGGCAGTATCAAAAAGTAAGAGAACACATAATTGACCAAAATTCTATCAAAAAATGCTAGATTCACCCGTGCCATCTATTATCCATTGAATGCACTGACGTTATTGGTAAAATCATACGTATACAACAACAAAATTCTAAAAATGGTAATAGTGGATAAAAATTACTAAATTGTGTCGGCCTAAAATTGCTAAAGAAAAAAGGATTACTCATCTATACTAGTAAAATGGAGTTGAAAGTGAGGGCCACAAGGAGACATTCACATTCATACAAGTGACCGTGACACCGCCAATGCACAAATTTTATGGATTATATGTTTCCATAAAATTCAATCTTTCTCAAACAAAACCTTTAAAATAAACAATAACTTGTGTGGTTTATCCACACAAGAAACACAAAATGTCTAGATGTAATAATGTCCTTTCCACCCTAAACATATGCAAATACTATTGTACTTAATTTAACTAGAAGAAATTATTCAAGTCGTGAGTGAGTGATCATTGGCGATTGAGAAATATAATATCATTTCTTTGCTCCTCAGATTCTAGAAATAACACCTAAATGAATAGCATAAACAAATAAAACAAGGTTGCAAAATATAAAATAAAAGAAAATGTGCGCTACATGACTAGATGGCACTCTCATGGGAGAATTTTTTTACTAGATGTATTACCATGATATTAACCTAGCAAAAAGTTAAACAGGACAATCTAGATTTCCTTACAGTTGTTTGCCCAAAGCTGAATAGGGCACTTGTAGGGAATTGTGGAGTGCTTGAGAAAAATACTTTCTCCCAAACCAGCTGAGGGTGTACTGGATATACTTGACTGAAAAGAAGCAGCAGCATTTTGTCCAAATGATGTCCCATTTTCCCCAAGCACAGACCCTATCAGTTCAAGTGAAGGTGCTGTTGACTGAAACAACAGAGATGAGTCCCACATCGTGAAATCTAGAATGATTAGATGTAACCAGTCTGACATTTCATTACCAAAAGGCTATTTATATGAGTTGAGTCCATGACTTCTAAGTTAAATGAAGAAACCTTGCCATCGGACTAGGATAGACCTTCAAAAGGCAGAGTCATCGTGAAGCGTAATTCATGACACATACAGCCTATCTGAACATCGCAGCGAGCAAATATAAAGCTTCATATTGAACCTGGGGAATGTATCTCTTTATTTCCTGTGCTCTTGTTTTTCCCTTTTTCTTCTTTTACTTTTCATGGATTTCAAAATTAGTTTCACAAGCTTTTAGATGAATTCTCAAGTTCACTTCAAAAGAAATGTAAATAAATACTCTTTGTAGACTGATACTATTGATGGTAGGAAGAAAAGGGCTAAACTTTTACGAATTGTTTAGTTCTCCATAGAGTTTTCCTACAGCAACAACTGGCCTGCCAATCACATGATAAATATTTGATATTCCCTTCTTACTAAACAAGTGTGAACAGTGGCAATGAGTAGAATCAGGTTTAGTTAAAATTAAGGTCTTGATCATGGTATAACTCCTTTTGGTGTGATGGGCTGCATGAATAAGAGTACCAACGTGTACAAGAAAGTTCCTCCACATGGCATAAAGAAGGGTTTTTAGCTTGCATAAATAGTTCATTGTAGATATATTTAATTGATCTTCTCAAGTGTATGGGGGCAATAGGAATTGATACCTTAATGAGATCTTCTCCACTTTTTTCAACTCTTTCATACATTTCCTATGTGAGAAGGACTTTTAGATGACTTGTAAACAGTACTTAAATTTTGTCTTCGGTTGCTTAATCCAACATTATTTTATCATGCTTGGATGAAAAAATTCCTTAGTTTATAAATAGTCACTATGAGCACATTTCCCAGATTCACTTTCTGCAAAATTTCCAAGATAAGTTGATATCCATAAACCTTATCATTTCCCATTTTACTTGCACCTCTACCAAGCTGCAGGGTACATCATGTCTCTAGTCAAATGTAACTAATTGCAACTATGCCCTCATTTGTCTACACCTAAGAGAAGAACTAGTGGTCTAAAACAATAGCACCTCCAGCAGAGTCCACCTAATTATAAAGGATATCCTCAGGATTCAAATTAAACAACTCACACACCAGTCCTCTCTGCGACTCTGCCTAGCATGAAAGTTTAACCAAGGAGACACGCTAAACATAGATCTAAAGATGTCACCAATGCCATGTAACTTTTTAGAAGTCCATCAAACATAGGATATTAGGTCCCAGTGATCTTAGAGAAATTATCTACTACTCTCCAAGAATTAATGTCTAATTTCAGTACAAATATTGGGCAGTTGCTCCTGTTAACTCCATCAATCCAGATTAACTTGAAAATCAGTATTCTGAAATATAAAAAGAGAATGAAGCCTGGCAATGGGACTTGTCAGCCAACTCAAACCATGAGACAGATTTTCAACAACTTGACAGCATAAAATACCTACAAATTCCCAGTGCAATCAATGTGGGGTTGAGGCTATTCTTTTACAGGAACAGCTTTCAAAAGACCCATCACATTGACAACCTGCCGTTTGAGAAGAGCTGGAAACACATAACATCACCAACGAACTTAGTAAGAAAGAATGACAATGAACCTGACTGCAAAATCTTCACTATTGTTTACCCGGACTCATGGAGGTCATCCAAACTATGCAATCTGGGTTCAAAATTCTAACCATATTTTGCAATTAGGAGTAGGACTACATATATCTAACTCCCCTAAAATCAATAAGATAGATGCCCTATATATTGTTTCCCCTAAAGGTGCTCATGTGGGGGTATGGTACTAAAGTACTGCCTAGTATACAAGGATACCACATCATAAATTCTAGGGATGCGCAAATAAATGGCTTCATACCTACATTGCGGTGAGACAGTTTTTATAGTTTGGATTCATGAACTCTAGGTCACAATATACTTGCTATAGCACAAAGCTCACTATCATGTGGCAGTATAGTACAATGACTACCCTAATGCATGAGACTACACAAATTACAGACTCTAGAAAGGGCCAAATAAACATAGTCTTACCTCTAACAACGTAGAAAGCCTACTTCTATGATTTAAAGTCGTGGCCTTAATAAAGATAAAATTAATATAATAGAACACTTTACATTTTCATATGAAAATTACCTATATTTTTATATACATTTTCTTAAGACAAAATAGTGTATTACATTCCAGCTACTGACCAGCAACTTTCCCTCTACCATCCTCAGATATAACTGCAACTTCAATAGTTTTTACAACCATATAAATAGATATTGCCATAGAGTTTTGCAAATATTCAAAAATTACTGCACCTTCCTTTTATTTTCTCCACAACCTTTTGAATTTGCATATAGGTTATGAATTTGAAAGTCGTTCCCTACATAATGTCCGCCGTTAACAATGTATACGCAAGAAATATCAATATATTTGTCAGCAGATTACAACACATACCCATTTTCTAAATAAATTTTAGAGCTTTCTTGAAGAATTCATCTGTCAAATCTAAATCTTCATGGTGCAGATGCGGTTCACTCCTAAAATATAGAACTATAATCAATGATAAATTTAAATTTATAAAAAGAATTACACAAGTATTCAAAGTCGCGGATATTAAGAGTATATTACCATGACGACCAAGTTCTATATTTTGATTGTGAGTTGAAATCCAAAATGATACTTCTACATCTTTTCACTGAAGGAGGATCCATGCTAGATTAGTAGTACAGCCTAAGAAATAAAATATAATGTATAGC
>JAOVVI020005469.1:0-16466 GCA_028571085.2 Nepenthes alata
CATATTTTAAGCAAAATCAGTAATGCATGATGTGTGCTTGTAGCAATGCTCATACATAATTGAAACATAATATTGGTATACGAGTTGCATATAATACAACACTCATGCACACCTGAGGTTTTAGGATGGTGCCTAATGTGTGTTTTTTTAGCACCTATATGTTGATTGTATTATATAAGACCACCTGCACATTATTTTGCTTATTTCGCTGAAAAAAGAGAGAGATGGGAGAGGAAAAAAAAAGGAAGAGGAAGAAAAAGAAGATAGTGAAAGGAAAGAAATGAGATTTTAAAATTTTTTTGAGTCAAATTTGTTAGATAAGAGGTTTCAGGTTAATGCATCCCTAGATCCAAAATATTGTACATTATTTTGCATATTTCGCTGAAAAAAGAGAGAGATGGGAGAGAAAAAAAAGGAAGAGGAAGAAAAAGAAGAGAGTGAAAGAAAAGAAATGAGATTTTAAATTTTTTTTGAATCAAATTGTTAGATAAGAGGTTTCAGGTTGATGCGTCCCTAGATCCAAAATATTATATAGATTAGGGAGTCACTTAATCTTCCGCAGTAAGTGAAATTGATGTGAGTTTAGCCTTTATTTTTGATAATTTGGGTCCTACGTAATATAATTAATAAATAAGAGGTCAAAAGATTGGAGGGACTCACTATTCGATATATCATCCAACGTTCAAATCAGAAAATCTTCCCACGAGAAAAGAAAGATGGAGGATGTAAGGTGCAATGATACACAGATGAGGGGATTGAGAATGATATTAGATGACTTGGTTCTAATTGTTACGCTCGACAGAAAGCGACTTGTGAGAGACAACAGATGGCTTGATTTCGAGGGTTGCGCTTAATAAGGGGCGACTTTCAGATAGAGAGAGTTTGCGTTTAGAATTGACTACTTCAAGGGTTTTCTCTTGGGAAAGTGATGGCCAAGATTCTTCCCCTCCCCCTTCACTGGCAAGGGTAAAGGGTTTTTGTAAGATTAGCACTGATTTTGGATGTCTTGGGCATTAAGGCTAGTGACAATTATTCTGCGAGGATTTGCTGAACTGCCTGTGCGATAGTAGAAGCCGTCGGTGGTAATTGTGGTTTAGCATCGATTGTGCGACCATGAGTGGTCCTCCCAACACGTTCACAAAATTGTCTCGGAGGTAGTGGTGACTAGCAAAGATAGTTATCCTTTTGGGTGCACTCGAGCAATCATGTGCCACTTTTTTGACTCATTTGTCAGGATACCTTTGTTGCTATGGCAAGAGTCTCCTACATGTGTACTCTACTTTGATTGAGTTGCTAGCCGTTGAATTAAAAGGTTCCCTACACCATGGTTGGCTGATTCATCGAGGTTGTCTGTTTGGGCTTTTAATTACCTTTCTTTATTTACCCATTACAAGTTTGGCCATGGTTAGGCACACAGTAGCGTCCTTTGGGATTGAAGTCGTACAGGACCCCACTAGGTTTCAACCCCTTGGGTATGTCAATGGACTAGTTCTTCTCTAAGATCACAAGACCCATCAAATGCAAATATTTTTAAATATATTTTTTACATGAATGCTCTTTTTCGAAGATCTTAGCTTTTGTGCTTTAGTGGATCTCCTATTTTAAAATCTTTTAATTTATTACTTATATTTTTATTTACTATATATGCATGTCACTTTTTATATCGTAACTCTAAATACTGTTATATAGATATGCTTATCACAAAAGATTTTATAGTTTTACTGGATTTTTACCAAAAATTTGAATGTTTGTTTTTTTCACTAAATAAGTTATATTTTAAAAAATTATATTCATATATGAAAATATTTGAGAAGAAAAGTCACAAAAATTTACATTTGAAAAAAATTTTCTATTTTAATATTTAATTTGATATTTTTATTTATTTATAGGATAAAATATTTTGGATATTTGCACTTTCTTAAAATAGAAAACTATAAAACATTTGTACTTTGAGAACCATTATAAAGAATTATCCAACAATTATATATTCAAATATTATAATATAACATATACACTTGAGAGTTGTACCAATTTTTTATTGATGATAAAAAAATAATATTTGATCCTATTTATATAAAATAATTTATAAATAACCTACCAACAGACTCAAATAATAGTATTTTGGCCTAAACTTATTCTGAATATGTATATTCTTTTTTTAAAGTTGGTCTTTTGATCATTAGTTCTTATATTGTTACATAATTTAGATTTTTTGATTTTAACTTACATCATATTTGATATTTTAAAATGTTTGGTATTGAGATTTGCAGGTCTCGATACAATATTTAAAATTATTAGACTTTAGATATTTAAATATTTTTTAAAAATATATATTATTTAGATTTTTATATATTTTGTGTAGTTTGAGTTATTTTTAAAATATTTTTAAAAAGTTTATATTCTATTTTATTACAAACAACTGAAGTTTGATGCGATCAGTTCTTATATCTACCATAATTTAAAATTTTTATATTGGTTGGACTTTGGGTATTGTTTGTACGGCCCATCTTTTAGTTATGTCTAATTCAATTATTCATGGATTATTATTAATACTTAGGCTTATTCATAAATAATTAATTCCCATTCATACCAGAGATATAATAAAATTGTATCTAAGAAAGTTATAAGGAGGTATCTTATGTAATTTTTAAAAACAAAGTATTTAAAATTTATTATATAATAGGTACATAAGATATCAAAATATCAATGAGTTAGATCTAGCCGCGATGAAAAATATTTTGCGATGATAGCCAAAATATCAGATGTTATGAATCGAATAGCTCAAAGGTAGGGCCCTGTGCCTCTAATAAGGTGAGGAGGTGAGAATTTGAGGCATAGTATGACACTTTTTTATCATTTTTTGAAGGAGTTTTTAAGCTTTTGGATAATTCAGACCCAATCAAAATGGGGATTTAAACTCATAGGGTATAAAAGGGTGTTTGAAGTTATCAACTACCCAAAAGATAAGAGAGTTAAATATATTGCTTATAAGTTGGATAAAGAAGCAAACCATTGTTGATCATGAAGAAAATGATTTTAGGATTGGTGAATAAAAAGATATCATAGATTTCTTTGTAGAAACTTTTCCAAAAAAATATTTCTTGATGAGCGTCTGATAGTAATAGGATGAGTTTACAAGCTTGATATAAGGAAATTAGTCGGTGGCAAAATATAATATTAAATTTATAAAATTATTTTGATTTGCCCTTTATATATTGATGGATGAAGCTAGGAGAGTTAAAAAAATTTTACAATGCTTGCGAGATTTGATTTGGAGTTAGTTGGCATATTTGCATTTGAGGACTTATGATGAAGTGCTTGATCGAATCTTATTTATCAAGTAGGAATAAGAAAAGCTAAATGTGGTGCGTTGAAAGTCGTTAAAGTTAATGACTCATCTAATCATCAAGAGATGGGACATAGTTAATGATAATTTAACATATGATGAGGTTTTCATTTGAACTTAAAGAAAAAGATATCAAAATTGCATAGCAAAAGTGTGCTAGACTCATATAGAAAAATATCTTGTGGTTTATTGATATATGTAAAAATTTCAATGATAAATTTTTTTGAATGAGGGTAGAATTGTGATGTCTTAATTTTTATTAGTTCATAATGTATAACTTAACTAGTACATATGCATTTATTGAATTAAATTTAAAAATTATTATATAATAAAAAATTTAAAAAAAATATTTGATATAAGGCTCACTGTTTGAATGACGCTCATCCAACGCTCCTATGTATTTTAGGTAGTGCGTTAGATATGCACCTATAGAGCTCTTGTGCATCGTTTGGACAGTGTAGTGGCATTTGAGATATATCTGTATTAACATATATGTATTTTAGACAGAGTGGATATTGCTAATATACATCTGTTACAACACTCATTTATAATTAAGGTAAAATGTTGACATTAGAGTTACGCCTAATGTGATACTTGAGCTTACCTAAGATTTTGGAGTGGTGTTTGATATACATTTATTTAGCGCTCATGCACTACTTGTATTATATAAGGCTATCTAAATACTATTTTAGTCATTTCATGAGAAGAATAAGAAAGTAAAGTAAGAGAAGAAAAAGAGAAAAATAATAAATATGTTTCTAAAACTTTGTTAAAATCATATCTATTAGAATAAATTCTTTAAAACAAATGATTGTAAATATGTTCTTTGATTTATTTTAAAATTTTTTAATTGTTATTTCTATTTTAGTTTTCTTATATATCTATATTGTTGTATATATGTAATTTGTATCATGGTTTTGAATTTTTGTTAACTTTTTTACTAAAAGTTTGATTGTTTATTTGTTTTTTATTGACTAAGTGAATATTTTAAAATGTTAAGTTTATATATGAGAATATTTGAGATGAAAAGTTGTGAGAATTTGTATCCATCCTTAGATATTGCAATTTTTATGAAAATATTTTGGATCAAACTCTATTTGATGTTTGATTTGATTCTTATATTTTCTCATAGCATAGAAATTTTAGATATTTTTTCTTTTCTCAATTTTAAATATATGTACTTTTTAAGAAAATGATAAAATTTTAAATATTTATTATAAAATCTCATATTTGTCAATTTATTAAGAACCATTATCAGAAATTAAATTCAAATAATATATTCAAATAAAAAAATAAATTATGTATATCTGATTATTTTTTTATCATTCATTTGTTATAAAAAAAATATGATATTTGGCCCCATCTATAGGAAATAATTTATAGACAATCATCTTTTTGATTTACATAGCAATGTGTTAGCTTAAGACTATCGAGTGTATATAAAACCTTTCTTAAAATTGATCTTTTGATACTGATTCTCAAATTTAAACATGATTTGTATTTTATGATTTTAAATTGTATTGTATTTAATATTTAAAATGTTTAAGATTGAGATTTATTCAAAATTGTTATATTTTGGCCATTTAACATTTAGAAAAAAATATGATTTTGACATTTGGATGATTTCATACATTTTATATTATTTAATATTCATTTAGTGTACAATATTATGATTTAGATTACATATTAGGACGTTTAATATATTAAATTATTTGATATAAAAATTAAATTTTACATGTATTTTACTATTTGTATTCCTATTTCTACTTTATGAATATGTGTTTGATATTATAGATATTATATTTTCTAATCTTTTAGATTAGCAAAACATAAATACTTATAAGATTTGGATTGAGGAAGTTTAATGATTTGATTTAGTTTTATTTATATTGAGGTGTGTATTTTGATAATTGCTTGGGGCTAATGTTTGGTATTATTGGGCATTTTGATATATAGCAATTTGTATAATACAAAAAACTTGTTAGTGAATGTATTTTGATATAGTTATATTATGATGGTTTAGATATTCGTTATATGATTTTCTTTGTAGAAGATTGTTAAATTTGAATATGTTTATTTATTATTTTGTTGGAGACCAGTTGGGGTTTGATTTGGTCAAATTTTTTTCATTGTGAATGTACTTTTTACATTGTTTGGTAATTTGGTATGATTTGTTATATCCGATTTTGGATTATTTAAATTTTAATTATTCATAAATTGTTATTGTTATTTAAATATATTTTTAAATAATTAATATCTACTCATTTTGAAGACGTGACAATAGCTCTGCATAGGAGCCTGAGGATTCACGATGATTGATGGCAGCAAAATATTGTGATTTCTTGAATTCGAATGATCGAAAATACTACCAAATCTTGGTATACTTTATTTTTACTATGCATTTTGTTGGTAAATAATTTGACGAAATGAAAAATTATAATTTTCTAAAAATATGAGTTCAATAAAATTATCATTTTGTTCAATTGAATAACCCATGAAGATTTTCCCAACTCCAAAAGGGTAAGCTGTGTGTGCAATGAGTTGCCTCAACTATAGAAAATGTAAATGAGTTGCACGGCATGCCAAAGATTTTACTAGCCAAAGTATCTTGCCATGAGCTCAAATATCAAGACTTTTAATCTATAACATTTAAATGGAATCCAAATGAAGAGTTTTTATAAATTTTAAGTTTGGTTTAACATTTAAATATATTATAATTATTTTTATGGTTGGCATATTCCGTAATTATATTTGATCATGTGTCGCTATCGAGTTGTGTTTTATCAAAATACTGTATCAATGTATTTTTGTAACTGTCCGTTCCAAGGCTCCAGGAGCACCGTGCCTGTCGTGTGCACGCCATCCACTCAAGCTGTGATTCCAGTATCTCTGTGCCTGCCGTGCGCTCTCTACCCACTCGAGCGTACATTCTAGAACCTATATGTTCACTATTCCCTTCCTTTTCGCTCGAGCCCCTATAGGGTTTTTTCATGAAACCCTCGGTGCGCTCGACGTGCGTTCGGGTTGCACTTGAGCACTGCGGCAACAGATAAAAATTTTGAACATGTTTTTTGTACTCTCTATAAATACTCTCCTCAATTCAGTTGCCATAATTTTGACTGTAGCATTTTGGAGCTCCCCTCTTTGAGAGAAATACTTCTTTTACACTATTTTACTTCATTATTTTCGCTCTAGTTGAAAAAAGTGACCTTTCATCGTTATGTTTCATGTGCTAACAAGTTTTTTCATCACCCATTCTTTTCGATTCAATATTCCTACCTTTTTGCCTTTATCGATGACGTGGGTGTTGTGAAGAAGGGGATCCGATCGTGTTTACTACTTCAAGCAGTCCAAGAGAAAAGATTGATATAAAAATTAGAAGATGTCCGGTTTTATTGTCGCGGACAAATCCAATGAGTTTATTAGTAGGGATCACAAGATGGGAGTATCTGTTACGTATAGTGTTTGTACCACCCGATCTGTAAGTTGATTTTCATAGTCGATATCTTCTCTAACTGTTAAAATTTGAATAATTTTTTTTAATTATTACAGATATCGAGTTTTTTCTTCGTTACCGAAAAATTATTACTTATTATTATTATTTATTGTCGTATACTTTCTATGCATATTATTATTCTTGACATTTAAAAATAAATATTCTTTACGTATATTAAATATTTAATTTTATATTATTTTTGCTAAACTTATTCGGGGTCAAAATATTATTGTATAATTTGAAATGAAACGTCCTTTTTAAAATATAAACTCTAAGATCCCGTTGTTGAACCGGGCCTCAAGCACCATGCTCGGGTAAAAATTAGTCTTGTTAAATCAAATAAATCAAGTTAACTTTGAGTTGATATCTAAAGTGGTTCAAATCAATAAAAGCATTTCAATGTCGTATGATATTAGCATATTGAAGGTTTAAATTCTTTCAAATTTGATCCACGCAAGCTATCTTAATACTTGAATATGCTAAGTATTCAATATACATATATCTATATTAATAAAATTAGATTAATAATAAAATTAATTATTAAATAGATTTATTTATGAACATATTAATATATTCAAAAAGGGTTAGTTGTAAGGGTGAGATGGCATCGATTGAAACCCTCAACATTGCCAAAAGGCAATAAATGCTTGTGCTGGACAGAGGATGGCCCCAGCAGTGACACATGCCCCGCCCGCTCTTCAAATTGCAGCTAACCGTATAAAATTAGACGGTCGTAATCTATTGGGCACATTTTTTTCTATTTTTATTTTAAAAAATTAAAAAATTTTTAAATGGTTAAATTTATGGTCAAACCGTTACGATCGTGTCACAGGGCCCTCCGTTGGCTGGATTTGGGGATCCTGCTTCTCTTTTTAAAAAATAATTATTTAAATATTAGTATATAAAATTTAAATTTTAATAATTAAAATTTTTTAATTTAATGATTGAAAATGAAAAAGTAAGGTCCTTCTTCTTGAGAAAAGCAGGATCCCCTATTCTTGCTGCTCCACCGAACACTCTTCTTGATGTCAAAATCCAACTCTTTTGATTATTAATTGTGACCCAGAAAACCTGTTACCAAATGAAAGAATTTGCAGCGGTCAGCTATATGAGTTTTAACACTTAATCATTTATGTGTTAAGTATTAATAGCAAAAATTAAAAAAATTGACTAAAGATTAGCTGATGTGGAAGCACAGTCATATTCAAATTAATTATAATTCAAGACTAAATCAAGTCAGAATTATACATTTTTAGTTGAGTTTGGATATAATATCATTATCTAATAGTTCGAGTTAATATTAAAATATACTTTTATTTAGGCCGTAGATATGTGCATGTACCAATATAACTTTACTTTTTATGGGTTATTATGATGATATATAAGCAACTATATAATACATATTTCTTCTTCTTTCAAAGGCAGTATGTCATTTTAGGTATCAACTCCCACATTCTACCCCCTTAAAGGAACAACATCCTTTAATTTTATATTATTATTATTATTATTATTATTACTAAAAGTATTTTTATTTATCATATATAATTTTGCTGTTTATTATCATAATCAAATCTTTAGGTTTAAACTATGTAACTATTTAATTATGGTAAGATTACATTAAGATTCATAGCCTTTAAGTATTCACGCTCTAGAGTCATGAATATGTGATATTACCAACTCATTTAGATGGTGAATATTTTCCGACCCATTAAAGTCTGCATCTTAAAGTATATTGTCCAGCTTAAGGCGTAAATGTGTACCTGTACCTGTACAATTTTATTTTTTATGGGTTTTCATATTAAAAAGAAATATTAATATGGTGATATCTGAGTAATTATATACGACGCATTCTTTTTCATTATCAATACGATATAAAATCTTAGATAACAATTGTCACACTCTATCTCCTTAAAAACGAAGTCCTTGTAGTGCGGTAGGTTTTTGTTTGTATTTGATTTCATTCTATCATTATTACTTAAAACTATTTTTATTTAACTTATTTAATATTATTATTTATTATCAGAATAAAATCTTTAGTTTTAGACAATATAACTATATAATCATGATAAGATCATATTTGAGCTTATGGTTTCTAAGTATTCGTGTCCTAGCATCTTTAATATGTGATATTATCAATTCGATTAGATTAGTAAATATTATACCAACTCCCTAAAAGAATAAATATTCTTATTGCTACTTGTATGGTAAATACTATGATAAATATACAAGTGTTCGTTATAAAATAAGTTCACCGAATATATAAAATAAATATTCAAAAGAATAAACATTTGAAATTAAAAAATTAAAAATTTTAACACATTTTGATATTAATTTTACTAGAAATATAATGCATCCATATGTTCCATGACTAGAAAATTAGGTTCGCTAAATGATACTTAAATATTAATAAAGACACATGCTGGATGTACATCTATACCACGTAAGAGCATAATTCATCCAGTTTTTCACATTGAATGTACATCTATATCACACATGAACACATTTTATCAAGAATATCTGTACTAGATATATGTCTATTTTACATTTGAGCACATTTGTTGTAAATATTCATGCTTGATAAACACATATGTAACACGTGTAATGCCCTGCTAAATATTTTATACCTGATACACATTTGTGCAGCATACGAGCGCTAAAAGGCTGCTTGTCTTCAAACGTATATTTCTTGACCTATTTTTAATTTATTTTATAAATGCTCATCTTTTTCTAAACCTAAAGACATTGAGATTAAATTGCAAACTTTGCGATTATTATTGTCTAAGACAAAAAGATTAATTATAAAAGAAAATCTAATCTTTCACTCTTGAGATTAATATTCTCAAGGTTTTATCACCTAATCTTCTTCTTCATTGCTTAAACACTTATTCCAACTTATAAATTTTTATTAATGCATTGACAGTATGAATACTGAAATCTAGTAGCATGTAAAGATTTATTGACAAGTAAAATAAAATCGATAAGAAGATTGAAATATGTCTAATTTTATTACTGTAAGCAAAAATGATGAATTTTTTTGATAGGATTTATAATTTAGGAATAAGTTGATTATTATTAAGTGTATATGTATCAGTTGAGTTATAAGTTAAATTTTATATTACTTTGCTTTTATTAGTTGGAGAATCACAAAGGGTATTATTTGATACTAATTGATTTTTGATATTAATTGATTTTTGATATTTTTCTTTATTATCAAAATCGTACATTAATTCTTTTTCGTACGTTATCTTAGATTTATATTTGTTGCATCTCAAGTTTTCAGTTGTTGAACGAATTAGGAAGCTTTTCAATCTTCCATTGGTAGTCGATCTAGATCGGGTCCTGTCTCCTCCATTGATAATCAAGAACCTGTATAATACAAACCACATATAAGAGGTCAGAGGATAATTGGAGGCTATCCACCGTCGTCACTCCGATGCTCAAAACAGAAATTTTTCACAATAAATAAAGGGATGCACATTTAAAGGTAAGCGTGGCAGGAATGCAAAGATATAGAGATGAGGGGAGTATGAGAGGGATGTATTGGGAGGCTTTGAGCTTTATGAATGCACCCGGCAGGGGGGCGGCTTAGAGTTACTCCCGGTAGAGGGGCGGCTCAGAGGTACGCCCATGGAGGACAACTTAAAGATGCTCCCGACAGAGTGGTGGCTTATAGGTGCGTCCCGTA
This sequence comes from Nepenthes alata, assembly GCA_028571085.2. Lineage (NCBI taxonomy): Eukaryota > Viridiplantae > Streptophyta > Magnoliopsida > Caryophyllales > Nepenthaceae > Nepenthes > Nepenthes alata. The sequence continues at coordinate 10,528 of JAOVVI020005469.1, forward strand.
GAGATGTGACTTATAGGTGCGCCCGCAGAGGGCGACTTATAGGTGCGCCCATCAAAGGGGTAACTTAGAGGTGCGTCCGACAGAGGGACAGTTTAGAGGTGCGCTCGACAAAGAGGCGGCATAGAAGTGTGACCGCAAAGGGCGACTTTAAAGACAAGGACTAAATTGCACCGGAGAGTTAACATTCTAACTACCTGACCAGATAGCTGACTCTTGAACAGCGAGCTCCTGACTTCGGGATGGAGAGAACGGCCTCCGGACGGGAGGGCCAAGGGCCTCCTGGTGGAGGAGGGCTGACGGCCACCTAGCTGGCAGAGGGCTGGCGGCCTCACGACGAGAGGAGGGCTAAAGGCCACCTAGCTCGCGACGGGCTAGCGTCCTCCACGACTGGCAGAGGGCTGATGGCCTCCGAACTGGCGGAGGGCTGACGGCTTCTGGGACTGGTGGAGGGTTGACGGCTTCTGGGATGGTGGAGGGTTGACGGCCTCCGAACGGGAGGATGGCCGATGGCCTCCAAACAAGAGGTGGGCTAAAAGCCTCAAGAATTAGAGGTGGTCGAGGGGCCTAGACGCGCGGAGAGCCGAGGGGCCTCCTGAATGAGAGAAGAGTTGGGGGTCTCATGGCCGCCAGTTTACTGTCATTGAAGATCAGCTAACAACGGTTATACCCTTCTCCAAGCCATATGGAGGCTTATGGAGTTTTTTTGAGTTTTTTTAATTTCTCCTTCAATACTTGAGGGTACTTACTTTTATGGTGGAATTTACAGATGCACTGTTTCTCCAAAAGAAATGTAGGACTTTTATTTTGAATGAATTATATTAGATTGTGGGTTTATTGCGGGGTCTAGCCCATTAGACCCATGGTTACTGGACCCATCAACTTTAGTGATAACTATTTTTGTGAAAATTAGTTTCTATTTATCTCTAGAATAAAATATATATTACATATATCAAATATTCATATATCATGTGCTTTCATTTTTTTATATAGGATTTAAGCAAAATAGGAATAAAATGTTTCTTATCTTTTAAATTTATTTACAGTCTGCATATCACCACAAGATGTAATGTCACCGTACTAATATATATAAGTTTAATTAATCTTATATCGTTTGTAGGGAGCATATCTATTGAAAGTGTTATATTATAACATAACAATAATAAATTATTAAAAATTATATAATAAGCACATAATTTAATAACTAATTTTAAATGTGATGGTAGTTTGCAAATAATTATGTATTTTAATTATTAATAATTATAAGTGATGCAATATTTTGTTAATAATTAATACATAGTATTATTAATTTTGCTTGAGTAGTGTAATTTTTCTTGCACCACGGAATATACCTTATTGGGGCCTGTGAAAGAAACATAGGCTGCCCCAGAAAGAAATGAAAGACATCTGATGGGGCCTGTGACTTACCATAGAAAAGACACTACAATCAATCACTGTTAAATTTAACTCCCCCTTATTTTGACCAATCTCTTGTAGATTTTTCAGCTGTTATATTTATTATATGGTGGTTCATTTTATTCTTGTGTGATATTTCCTCGAGTAAAATATTTCAATGACATAAATAGATTGACAATAAATTAGTTTATGATCACGTAGCAGGGGCACATCATAGACATAAGACAGAGCACATATCCATAGGCTAAATATACTTGTCACACAAGATTAATGCATGGGTATTTGGAGATCTTCAAACCCATATTCTAATTTTAGGGTTAAATTCGAGCTATAATTAAACATAAAGAGCACGGTAAGAAAGAGAAATTCACCCAATTTATTTATATTGTTTTAGTTATAGCTATAGAATATAGTATTTGTTGATAATTATTTTTATATTATATCTTTTTTATTTGTTTGCCAGACCTATTACATTTAATATAAATCTCTTCTTCACACGTATTATCATTGAAAATGTATTGGATTGAATATTGCCATTTGAGATAGGATCTATTAGATATATTATTGAAACGTATAATCATATAAACTTTTTTTAGATGTGAATAATTTTTTATATAAAATTATTTATATAACTTATATATTTGTTACGTATTTTTATTCATCATTCGTTGTGGTCAATCAAGAGAAAGGATGGTTGAATTCTATTGTGACATATGAATTCGATTATCTTTGGCATTCAAAAGCTTCGACTTTTTGTTGGCACGAAGAACTCTTATTGGGACAATAAAAATGAATAATGAAAGAATGTAGAATTTAACTTAATCAAACACTTAGGAAAAATAATGGGACAATCAACCGCGTTGTGAAGATTAGAGGATTAGCGAAGGCCACTCATCTCGGATGAAGCACTCCCACCAAAAGGCGTCAAAAATATTATTGAAATAGAGACTTCACATTATGGAATCGGCTGAAATCCTAAAACAAGTGTTTTAAGATGCTTAGAGTGTTGAGAATGAGAGATTGAGGCAAAGGGTTTTATGTGGAAAGCTTCCCTTTAAATTAGGAGAAAAAATCACGAGGCTCTGACCCTGTTGAAATGCTTTCACTATGTATGAAAGTCTTAGAAAATATAAGTTTTGGATATTCCTTCCTTGTCACTTGCTTATGTTTTCTCTCCTTAGAAAGTTCTTTCGTTGGGAAGCTTTATCACATTCGTTCCTTCCTGTACGAAAGAGATGAAGAATGTCTTCTTAGAAAGGTCGTCCGAGAGGTTTTCTCCCCAAAGAGCGTCCTTGAGGCAAGAGCCTCTGCTGGGTACTTATAGGCGAAATCGTGTTGTTGGGATGAGGACACGTGGCAGCTGGTGGATGGCTGAGAGGCTACCACCTGTCATGCTGGTCATGACAGACACATGAGGGGTCCGTCCACCTGCCCTGCTGGCCGTGTCAGGAATCTATGACGTGTGCGGGGTGGTACGCCGTTGGCACTACTGGCATAATCTGAGCATGTCAGGTACGAAGGCTATAGGCGTCAGTCCTGATTTGACCAGGCGTGCTCTGTAGAAACGGCGTCCTGCAGTGGTTGCAGGCTCCTTGAAAATCGGCGAGGTTGCATAGCTGGCGCTCTCGGCCATGTGTGAAGTAGTCATTGTCTTTGTGTGGCGTGCTTTGTCTCTTCGTGAGTTTGCGGACTCGTTCGAGGGAGGTCGCTTTCGGACGTTAATCGCCCTATGAAGACTTTGGAGAATCTTCAGCTTCTTGTGAAGGGCTCTCGGGTTCTTTCTTGACCTCTCGGGATATTCTTCGACGTGGTAGAGCCTTCAAGGCTCTCTGACTTTTGCTCCTGATCCTCGTACCTGAGGGACAGAGGAACAGTGTTCTTGGAAACTTCTCGGACGCTCATGATGTCGTTAATTCACGGCGGAGTCCTTGAGTCCCAATCAATTAAAGAAGATTCTTGGACTTATCAGGTTAGTCTAGTCATGGGGAGCTAGCCTGGGCATTTGGACCTTCTCGGCCGCTCAGTCCTTCTGGTTCGTAGATTTATTTCCAAATTTTTGTCTTAAACTTTTTCTCTAGGCCGAGTTTTATGGGCCTCTACATTGAGACCCAACAAATGACTATATTATCATAAAATTATTTTTCATAAATTTAAACCATATTACATATCCTTTAAACCGACGGTCAAATCCCGAACCAAAATGCAGCATTTCACTCATCTAGTAGGAGCATTTGTATAATTCCTAATGTAACATGTCACTTATTACCTAATATCACACATGCACACGTTATATAATCTCACCATATTTCACATCATGAAGATATAATGTCAGTATGTATGTGTAGTATGAGAAATATATTTTATATTATAAAGATATAATATCTTTAATAACATTATAGTCTATACAATGAAAAATGTAACATTGAATTTTAGCGCGATGTAACGTAGCATGGGCCAATTACAGACAGCATGATAAGGACAGAAAGGAATTCGTTGGCATAACATAAGACAATATGATAATATTCAATGATGGCTACTAAATTTTGTCAGATATATTTATTATTTTAATGATCACTAGGTATGCTACGTATGTGGCCTGCTGATCACTCCTAAATGTGAAAAAAGGGGGGGGGGGGACCCACATGGATCCTTGGAGACTACTGTGAAAAATAATATATAATATAAAATAATCTTAATTTCTTGTCTCTCTTACTTTTTTTTTTATTTTTCTCAATCAAACATAATTAACTTCAGTGATCTATTTTTAAAAGTTTTATTAATTTAATTTATTTTTAAAAACTATACTTAAAAGTTTTAAATTGATATTTTTGCACATTCTTTGAATTTAAAGTCAGCATAATTATCAAAAACTAATCGACCATGGTATGTTTATTTAACCTAAAGAAATTAAAAGAGATAGTTAATATGTCACAGAAGAAATATTACAATTAATTTATCTTGTAGAAGAATGGCCTTTAAGATTATTTATTTATTTTTTTCTAAATATCTTTATGGGGGTGGGAATTGTCCAAAGAGAGTGTGTTATTATTATAAAGAAAGTATCATATCTGAGCTGCCATGATCCTTAGAGTTACATGGCAGTGAACAAGAAGAGGGCATAACGTCCACCCTCTATGGGGCCTAAATTGTCGGCCCCTACCATATGGAGCCATGGGCTGTTGTATTAAAAATTTAACAGACTCTTATTTTATATAATTTTAAAAGGCACAAATCATTTTGAATCACAATAGAATTTTAATAATTTGATAAATTTACAAAAATAATAAAAATATAAATATTCAATACACGTAAAGAATATTTAAATTTAAATAATATAAGCAATAATAAATATAAAAAGTAACATAATAAGTAATAAAGATGTGCTTTTTTGTGACGAAAGAAAAAGTCGATAACTGCGACTATTGAGAAAAACCTTCCGAATTTTAACCGTTAAAGAATAAAAATCAGCTTACAAATAGAATGATTTTGACACGCTAACCTAGCCGACTTACTCCTATCTTGTGATATTTATCCAAAAAATTTTTTAGATTTGTCCGCGATAACAAAACTGGACGCCTTTCGATCATCGCATCAATATTTTCTCACGAATCACTTGAATTGTCATTGTTAGAGACATTTGTCTACTTGACATATTTCGTAATCATATGTATTATAGTATCGATGTCGGATTGTGGGTTATCGGTTTAAAGTCTATTCTGTCCGTCCTCCAGTCGCTCGAGCCCGTCCAAAGCCTTCCCGCTCGCCATGAGCTCGATTCCCGCTCGAGACTAAAAAACAGAATGGTGTCCGTTCGCCACTCGCTTGAGCGCAAAAAACAGATGTCTGGCCGCTCGCTGCTCGCCGTCTGGCCGCTCGAGCGCACGTAGGGTTTTTCTGAAAACCCTCCGTGCGCCCACCACACCCTCAAGCGCGCCAGCAACGGGCAAAATTTTTGAACGATTTTTTGCACCCTCTATAAATACATACCTTATGTTTTTAAAACCTGAAGCACTATTGACAGAATATTTTCGAGCCTCTTTGATAAGAAAGCCTCTTATGCTTCATTGTGAGTATTCATCTTGAAAAAACTAAAACTACAAGATTGCTCTACATGTTTAAACAAGGCTTTTCACCAACCTTCTTTAACCATTAAAACTTTACATTCTACATTCGTTTGGAGACGTTGATTCATGACGAAGGAGACTTGATCGTGATTGAAAATTCAAGTGGTTTGAGGGAAGATTGACGTGAAGACCGGAAGGTGTCCGGTTCCATTGCCGCGGGCAAATCCAATGAGTTCCTTGGTATAGACCACGTAACGGGAGTAAGTCGGCTAGGTTAGCGCGTCGTTACCATCCGGTATGTAAGTTAATTTTTATAACGCATTGCTTCCCTGGCGTTGAAGCCTGGAGTATTTTTTTCAATACCGTAGGTATCGAGTTTTTATTTCGTCACCAAAAATTACATCTTTATATTACTGCTTGCTATTTTGTCTACCGTGCATGATTGTTAGTCTTATTTGTATC
>JAOVVI020005470.1:0-16465 GCA_028571085.2 Nepenthes alata
TTAATATATCTGACAACTTGAGGTATTGTACTCAAAATCGCGAGTGGCAAAATATAGTTAGCAATCTTATCTATGAAAGGCAGAGTACATAGGTGGCCTAACATATTGGCCTTACCTGTATTTGATCTGGCCTAAGGTTATCGGATTATGAGTAACTTCTTCCTCAAATTAGTCTTTAAATAATAAAAAATCAGATTTAGTGCATGATTTGTATCTTTGCATAGATTTGTATTCGAACTCAGATTTTAGAGGTTCGCCAATTTTGCCAACAAATGGATTTTGATATATCTTATACATCTGATTTTGATTATATGTTCTGATCAAGACTTTAGATTATTTGTTTATGGCGCTAATCCGGCTTATATTATATGCGCTAACAATTGGAGCATCTGACTATCTAATATGATTCTCTGGCTATCTAATTTTGTTCCGAATCACGCTTTGACTAGAAATCTGATTATCTGATTTTGACCTCTGGATCACTTCTGTTTTGCATATATACACTTCCCGAGAGGACTGTTTTCTGATTTGATATCTATTTTAATTTGATATACGATTTAAGTACGAGATTACCATCGGTTTTGATACTAAATTTCTAATTATCGGTGATTTGGATTTAGTTCTATCATCTGACTTGACATTTGTTTTAAACCCTCCCTCTGATTTATTGGACTCATTTTATTTATATATGATACTTATTGAACTTTAAACTCATGTTTTCTATTTTATCCCTTCAGAATAGAAGATTCGGATGTATTACGGGAGCATGGACATGATCAGTCACCTATTTATCTGATTTAGTGAGTTTTAACTCTATTATGGTTTAAATTGGTATTTGATATGATTAGATTTTAGATTTGGCCGGGTATAGGCCCATAGTTATATTTCGAAAATAGTTGGAATATTAGGTTATGTTCTGATCATGATTATGGTTGAATTGTCATCTCTTTTACGATGATTATAGAGTAGATCATATTTATATTATCCGAATAGTTATCCGATGAGGTCCTGTGCAGGTTTTAATTTGTCGAGTCCTGTATATTGGTTTGTTATATCCGGATTTTGGGACTTAACGTTATTTGTTGAATTTATTTGGGATTTTAAATTTTAGAATTAATAATTAAGTAGATTTACTAAATTTCGGATTGTGACAAAGGCAGCATGAGATGAGCCAAAAATATCAAGCATTTTGCAGATGTGGAACAATAAACCATGATAATCTTTAGTTTCATCAAAGCACTGGTGGTAGCAATAATGACATCATTTACGTGCTACAGAAAAAAATATATGATGCCCAATAAAAAGAAAAAAAAAATTAACGTCTTGACCTAACTAAAGCACATTGATAGAATGACTCCAGCCAACACAACAAAAATATCCAAAAGAGGGAATAATAATCATCCCCCGATTGACATTCTTTGCACATGAGTTAATCAAAGAGAGAAGTTTTAATTATATGCGAGTATAGCTTCAACCTGCAACTTTTTCCCAATCGCAATGAATGGTTGAACATCTCCTCGAGTCCCAACAATTAGCATTACTATCTGAAGTGGTGGAATATATTGAAGGTCTGCACAGTCAAGAGGCCCATCACCAGCAGATTCAGAACATGCATCCTCTGATCCAACCTCAAAAGCTCGCGGATCAATATCTCCTGGAACTTCAAATTCCACGGTCCCATCATCTTTCACTGTTGCAATTCTATTCAACAGTTTCAACTGCAGCAGATTTCAAAAGTTCAAAATAAAAATCTTTCCTCTCGTGTTAGCTTGCTCCAATCCCCTTATCTTATGAAACTTCAGTTATTCAATCAAATTCACAAGAACAATACAAAGTGACAAGTGATGTTGCATTCTCACTAGTATTACATTAGGGAAACAATCAACAACCAGAAGAAAGTGAGACAAGGATCTACCACACCCTGACATCAGACAAGCAAAATACATCTCATTAGGACCAAAGTCTACCCAAAGGATGTCTAACAACTTCTAGATGACTGAGATGACCAAGTGCATGAGGCTTCCCTCATTGTGCGTTTTGGGGAGGGTCTTATGGAAAAAAAAAATTAGTCACAAGTAACATTTTAAAATTGATGCAAAGATTCCCTCCATTAAAGTGTAACACTGAGAAACCGTATCAAACAGTATATGCATGAACTGTAAGCAATAATACAAAGGAAGCAAACAAAAAAGGAGCACAGGTGAATTGATATCATTAGAAAGTACAATTTTCTTTTAACCAAAGTCCACTAGAATATGGTTGACAAGACACAGCATGCATCTTCCATAGAAAAACACTAGGCTAGGAAGGATTTCAAAGCTTGGGGTGACGGTTAGATTCACAATTTTATTTGTCAGCATTCAAGCTCAACTTTCATAACTAGTTCATTGATGTACTTATAAAGTTCCTTGGGTAGTTATCATAGTTTCAAGATTTTTGGTACAACACACACAGGCTGGTGTGCAGTACAGGAAAAAAAAAATTACTTACCAGAATTTTAATTGAGTATCACAATCAATTATCTGCTAAGCATTACACAAGGTGGGTTTGAAAATTCTGCAGCTATGATTGACATTGTTAAACTCCATATATATCACCTCATGAAGCAAAAGAATGCCATTCCTTTCAACCCTGTAATCGTTGGCTCAAATATCAACCTCACAACCTCCTTTGTAAGGTAATCTGATTAAGGTGAAAATAATAATTTAGCCCTACAAAAGGGATAGCAAACCAAACAGACATGAATTAAGGTACTGGTGACAGAATGACATTTGCTAGCCAGATAACCAGGCTCATCGTCTCTTTCTGTACGTTCTCTACTTAAAAGAAGTCTCCAACCTTGTTATGAATGTTATGAGTGACTATCATCATTATAGATCATAGGAAGGCGAGATCCGCCAGCTTCTCAGGCAGAAGCAGAGAGGAAGACACGAGTTGGTCATTGTTTACCTCCAGTGTTTGTAGTATCTGAAATAAGAACTCTACAAAATTCAGGGATAAGGGCATGCAGCCTGCTTAGCTGGTCCACATCATCCAAAAAAGACTGCATCCATGAATATATGCTATTGATGTTACTGTTCGTTGATCATTTAGCTCCACACTCAACATTTGTTGTGCGAAATTATCTTTGGAAGTACCCAACAGTCTATTACATTGGAAATTTTACATCTCTGGGGAAGTAATAGAACTTCTGATTACAAAAAAATCAAATTAAATTAAACAACAGTCTGAAAGAGATTCTTGTACCAAGTGGTCTCAACCATATGACCAAGGGCATACTTTTGCTTCACATTGCCCACATATGAGAACAATTTGAATGTCCTCCCACAAATAACAGCTAGCAAGAAACATCTTAACATAAATATTGAGAATCAGTTCAAAATATTACTTAAATTACATGTGCCCCACTTTCAAAATGTCTTCTTGTCTTGCTATCAATACACTGGAGGGCAGAGTAATAACTGAAACATAGAACATAAAGAAAAACTACAACAGAATGGAGTCAACAGAACAGTAATAGGTAAAGACTCCTCTACAACTACCAAAAAACAGGAACATGATTTGATAAAGCATCAAGGATAACCGGAGGGTTTTAAGATGTTTAGAACATCAAAGGATTCAATGCAAACACAGGATTTCCCTTGGATGGATGAAATTGTAAATTAAAAGAATTAGCATAAAGTTCATGTCAGTCTTAATAACAGAGAACAAAAAGCATAGTGTGATATTAAGAATGTACCTGATTGAATCAAAAAGGTGGTATAAATCTAGTCTTTTCCTATTAGCAACATAAAACAAATGCATCTATCAACAAATTCTTTTAATTGTAAATTAAAAGAATTAACATAAAGTTCATGTCAGTTTTAATAACAGAGAACAAACAGCACAGTGTGATATTAAGAATGTACCCGATTGAATCAAAAAGGTGGTATAAATCCAGTCTTTTCCTATTAGCAACATAAAACAAATGCATCTATCAACAAATTCCATTGAACGGAAGAATACCAATATTGACCAACTTATTTTTCAAAAAAAAGTCTCTTTCTGCAAATGGAATAATAATCAATCATTTGAAACATAAGATTACCCATTTTCAAACTACATTTGAGAGAATTGTGATGCAGACCTGGGCAGCTGAAAACAGGACTGCAGCAAGACAAGGAAGATGACCTCAGTGGCATGACAAGCCCATTGTAACGAGGGTCTATTTCACATGGGCTAGTTAGTTATTCATTTGTTCCGTAAGGGTATGCTCATTAACTGTCCTTTAGTATTAGTAATTGGATAATTAGGGTATTATTAGGATTTCTTAAATTATTTAAGCCAACTGTTAGGCTCATTAGGAATATCTTTTTGGGAAATTGTGTGAAACATTTTGACTGCTCTTGGAGCTTAGGCCTGCTGCGACTATTATCTTTGGCATTTCCATAATTTGCTAAGGGATCTGCTTGGGCAACTAGGAGTCAATCAGAGATTCCTATTCGGATGTTTGGTTCATTTCTCTATTTCTTCATCGAGTTATTATCATATGATTGTGATGTCTTTTGTCGTGCCTATTATTGATGCAAATTGTTGTAGTGAATTTGGGAGAATTTGAACCATTTGGTCAAGTGGCGACTACATAAAACGGCCTTGAAATTGAACCCATATATGGTTCTCATCACATTGTAATAGAGAACAGATCATACTTTTTCTTATTATTAGTAATGATTATGACGAATTTAAGATTTTCATCACCTTTGAAAAGCTTTACCAAATTATTTTCTCTCAACAACTTTTCAAGTTGAAATTTCTAAAGAACACAGCACATCTTGAATTTTCAGATTTTATAGAAACTTTCATGTTTTCACATTAAAAAATTCAACATAAATGAACACCCCTTAAAATTTATATTTCCAACATCTCTCAAATTTCAGCACTTAATTTTTCATTATTTGAACTTAATTTTTCATTATTTGAAGAGAATAGCACCTTAGGATTAGGCTCTGTTCACTTAGAAGCCTGAAGAATTTGTGTATAGTTTTCAAGCAAGTATTTGTTCTTTTTTGACTTAAAATTATAGCACCTCTTACAATTTAAGCATTAAAATTTTCACCAGGTCAATGTGCTTAGCTTCAGCACTAGTCTCTTAAATTGAAGCACTTTAACTTTAATTAATGACCTGGAAATGTTCTTCACCTTTAATCATTTCAGAACTTCCTCTAAAAAATTAATCATAAATTTTCAAACTCAAAACATCATTAATTTTTCAGGCTTTAATTTTCTGGATTAAAAAATACAGCTTTCAAAATTTTGGCAGCTTCAGCATATTTTAATATTTTAGTGCTTAATTTTCCAGAGTTTCCAAGAGAATAGAGCCCAAGTTGTTTAATAAAATGTCAAGAGTAGCAAGAAGATGCGGATGGAGCGGAAAAAGATATTTTAATAAACCTTCACAGGAACAAAAGAGACATTAAGTTGTCTAATTTCATGGGTGTTAAGTAGATCAATCACAACATGAAGTTAAAGTATGATTAAAAAAATGGTAAAGGCAAGATACATATATATTGGAGAACCACTTTGAAATTCATGCAAGGTCTTCTACAAAAAATAGGTATCTATTTATTCATTGACCAGACTTTTTGGAGCAATATAAGGAAAGACAGAAGGACCTACATATAGTGATAATCAATTTGGAAACTCACATGAACAATCTTAAGAAAAGCCCTTTAGAGAACCAAGTTATAAAAGATATGTATGATGGTGCAATGACTTGCCTGAAGGCACAAGCAGGGCAGACCATGCTTTTCATATTACAATTGGGTTATACTATGGGTCGGTCTTGAGCCCACATTTGTTTAGGCTCTGGATGAACCAACTAGGCACGTCTAAGATGTGCCATGGTGTATTCTATTCACTGATAATATAGTATCATTGGTGAGATAAGGAAAGATTTTAATGCCAAGTTGGAACTTTGGTGTTGATACCCAAAGCTTTTAGAAATATTAGAACAAACACCAGATCATGGAATGCAAGTTTAATTTCAGTGAGTAGGCAGATGACGGACAGGTGAAGATTTGGTATGAAAAAGCTTATCAAAAAGGTATTATTTCAATTATCTAGGCTTAATTAAGAATATTATTCACCGAGTTGAAGTGGGTTTGATGAAGTGAAGTTCATCAAGGATCCTCTATGATAAAAAAAAACAACTTGAGCAAAAAAAAAAAAAACCTAAAAAGGTGACTATTAGGCCATTCATGTTGGATGAAGCAAAGTTTTTGGCAATTAAAAAGCAGTTGCCTACCGTTTCCAATGATGTCTGGGAGGTCTAGGTACATGCACCTTTAGCCCAACGTTGTAGAGAGTTTGAACCTGTGAGATTTAGGTCATAATAGAACAACTCGCACTTAAAAACCAAAATATCCGAAAAGAATAATGGTGGCACATAAGAAGATACTAAGGTGGATAAGAGGTTATACGTGGAGAGATGGAATTCCTAATGATATTGTAGGGGAGAAAGTAGGAGTCACATCATTGAAAAAATGCATGAAATGGGTTTAAAGTGGCTGATCATGTGATGCGAAGACCAACTAATGTGCTTGTTAGATGTGAAAGGGAAGAAAAACATAGTAAATGACGTAAAGGCAAACCAACCAAAAGTTTAAATAAAATCATGAAGCATAAAATTGTATATTTGGAAATAGCAGAGGAAATAGCCCATCATAAAGCTGAATTGCGGTAAAGAAACCATCTTCTCAACCACACAATGGAAAAAGACTTTCGATGAAGCTCAAAAATAAAAAAATAAATAAAACAATTAAACAAAACAAGTGAAACAGAACCAAAAAAAAAAAACATATGCAAGAAGGTGGCCATGCCAGACCACCTCAATAATAAAAAGCAACAGGTGATGCTTGCCTTTTGCAGACATCTTGTTCTCTGCTGGAAAAAAAATTAAGACACAATAACTAAGAGAATTCGAGAGGCAGCAGAAGCTGCTGGCCCAAAGAATAAAACCAGGAGAAGAGAGAACAAAGAAAAGGGAGCTACGAGGAAGAAGAGAAAGAAGAAAAAATTCAGAGTTTCCAAGAGAAAAATATGTATTTTGGATTTCCTTGTTGAAATAAGCTTCTAATGTACATATCTTCAGGTAACTTCTTCAATATTATATTAATAAGAATATAATTTCTTATATTCTTATCTAGCCTTATTTTTATATCATATTTCATATTTAGGAATTTAAACTATTTAATAAATAAGTATTGAGGAAGTTATTTGTTGGAGCTAATTTGAAAGCTTTAGGGACTGGTTTTATGTAAATAAATAGGAAACTGGACATGGATATTATGAAATTAAGATCTGGTATAGTTATTTCACTGTATAATTGGTGAGATATAATAAGCAAGCTAAATTTAGAATGATTGGATTGAAGTGCTAGGCAAGTGACTTGGGGGATAATAAAGTAAAATTATGATTCTCAAAGCTTCAACTCTCAAAATAAAGGGAATATTATGTATCTAAGCATTATTGGGTTATTGTCTAATTAGATTAGTAACTAAAGTATACCATGATATATTTGGATATAGGAGAGGATTTGGTGCAAGATTTCACTTTGAGAAACTTCATGAATAAACTTTAAATTGTACAGTTCAGGGGATATGATAATAAGATTTAAACGAATATTTCCATTTGATTGATTAATTTTACAGATGAGTTTTAAAATTTGAAAAAAAAGAATGATAGGCTATTATGTTTGTGAAGACTTCTGTGCAAATTCTAATCATTAGTTGCTTTTAAACATGATGTTATTTGTAAGAGCATATTTTATTTTCATAACTATAAGCCTTGCATGCATCATTAGTACATTTTTACATGAGGCCTTTGGAAAGCATCTGGTAAGCTGGCTTTAGGGGGATATATTAGATGTCTTTGCCCTTTAGAAGCCACTCTGCACATATGTATGATCATAATACCTAAAATGGCATTATTATTTGGTTCCAAATATTCTTAGCTGTTATAATATTTTCTTACTTGGCTCAATTTTTATGTTGAAAGATGTTTATCTATCGCGTTATGAATTATATACAGATCATTAACATATTTATAATTCTCGCAACTTTTGTCATATGCTAATTGCATATAAGAAAACTTATAAATTTATTATGCATTAACTGAGCTTATCTTATAGTATTTTATTCATTTGTAAGATCATCGGGATTTTGACGCCAAAGACATTTCCTAGTAACTATACATATAAAGGTTGGGCCTTTTTTTACGAATTCCATGTCTTCTTTAGTCATTTTGGAGGTATGTGTAATGTTAGCACTGTCATGTCTACTTAATCATTTTTGGATATATATATATGTATATATATATACACATGCATATATAAATATATATGTACATATGTGTGTGTCATATAGAAATATAATATATGGCTGAGCCTCCCAATATTATGTTAATCTTAATCATTTTTATATGATGTTATGTTTCAAGTTAAGACACAAGGTGGCTAGAGTAGGTCTCAAGCTCATCTTGGTTAACCAAAAGAATTAAGGAGATAATAAATGATATATACAAACATTTCATGCCGTGAATGCATCTCCGAGCAGCTGACTTGAAGAAAAAAGACTCCAATGCCATCTTCAAGGGAAAGAATGGTATAAAAAAAAACCTACGAAGGAATTATAGGTGAATCCTATTCCTTCCCTTTAGAAAACCACTTAGAAAAACCAAATTAAACTACACCTTTCCGATAAGTGGAGTTGGATTTCACTCTGTTGTAAGTTGTGCACTCTACGTAGTAAAAAATGCACAAGTTCAGGCCTGATGGTTTCTTTCAAACTGTTTTTCTAGTCTTCCACTGTCTTTTAAAACAAGCTTCCACCAAGCTCTCCCACCTTCTAACAAGCACATTAGGAAACTTCACATCACATGACCATATCACCTTAATAGCATCTCTCACCTTTTTTTCTTATTTGGATGCTACGGGCTTTCTTCCATATTTTCAAATCCCGTAGGTCTTTCTATGACCATGCATCCATATTAGCATCTTCATTCCCGCTGTTGCCATTTTTAACAATGTGCTCTGTACAGCACACTAGCACTTATAAGGTCTAATAGACATCTTATAGTGTTTTACTTCAAAATTCAAGTGGAATGCTCAATCACACAAGACCCTTGAAGCAATTTCATTTCATCCATTGTACTTTAATCCAATGAATTATACTCTCATCAATCGCCCAACTTTCTAAACACTAATCTAAGATATTTGAAATACTTCTCTTTAAAAAACAACTTAGAAAACACAAAGAAAAAAGAGAAGGAAAGAGCATTGAGACAAACTGGCAAATTTTATTCTCTTAATGCTTCAAGGTATTATTTTGACTCTACGTCCATGTCAACTTCCATTAGGCCCAGCTTCTATTTGCATTTCATGAACAACAATAAGGGGAGAATCTACTACAACTCCCTTCCAAGAATAAAGAACCATAAATTATAGAAAGGCAATATAAATCAAATAAGGAAACAATTATTATCTAACAGACACTTCCAAGCATGAGTTCTCTAAGTTGACCCTGGTATGATCAAACCGCATCTAGCAATTGAACAGATTTTCACGATGAGTTGTCAAAAGGATTCATAGAAACTTCTGCAAGAGGATAAGTTTCTGAAGAACAAGAGTTCTAGCAACAGTATTCTCCATTAGAAGATGGTAGATAGTGTGTAGTGGGACCTAAGCCTTTGTTTTTGTTCATATCTTCATTTTCTTCTTTTTTTCATAGTGTCTGTTATAACAAAGATAGTTTAACAAGGCTCAAAAAAGCTGGAATATCATAGCAATTACAAGGGGAAAATGTACCAGGAGCAGTAACTATCAAGAATCATACCTTCTGCTGGATAGATATTTTGTTATCAAAAATTTGGGCTGCCTCTGAAGCAAGCATATTATTATGTCTTGGTCTTTCAGTTTTTGCTCTCTCCAATTTGACTGGACTGCAATTGGAATCTAATATATCAATACTTCTTTTCTCCCCGGGCAGCGTGTTCACTCTTGAAATACTCCTGCCAGCTACCCAAAACAAGAAAGAATCAGAAACATCATGAGCGTAATTTCAGATAAGAACAAATTTCTCAAAAACTAGGATCAAGAAAGTATTAATAGCCCATGTTGAAGAAAATCAACACAAAATAATCAAGCACTACTGAACGACATGACTATATGGTTTTTCACAAAATGTTCAATTATATCAGGAAAAAACTTCACTATATGGTTTTTTACAGCACAAGGTAATCTCAGTTCAAAACTAACTACTCACACCAAAAAGAAATCGGAGTAAATGGTATCAAATTAATATCTACCAACCATTATTAGTGATGAAATGATTGAACAGCTAACACTGGAACCAGTCCAAGAAAGGGGACTCCAAAAAAGGTGAATTACTTTTGTGTTCTCAAATAACTCAATGTTTTCACTGCTCGAACTATTCCACTAGCCCTCAACTGCTCAAGACTTTTGCCACTTCACCAAAGGATACAACCTCATAAAAGAAGCTACATTACTAGTTCTTAGCATGTGGTTTAGTTAAATGTTGTACCCAAGACAGCTTAGCTCACTGAGAAGCAATGCATGGCGCAAATTGTTCATCTGTATCTTGGTAACACATCCTCTGCCACGATCCCAACAAACTAAATCAAACATTAAAAAAAAAAGTCCACCCCAATGCCCACTAAGGCCACCATCCTGCTTGAAGCATCAAATCCAAACAAATACCATCAAACTCCTAAAATTATCCTTACACATGCTAAAACCAACTGTTGACTGAGGCCAACAAAATCACCGATGTCAAACCACTCCCAAGCTTGAATCTTTGAGGAAAAACAAGAACACTCGATCAACACACAAAGGACACTAAATTTTTTTGTGCAAAAGTCATTCTCAACTAAAGGAAGAAACCATTAGACTAAAAGAGAGTCCGTACAGATACTCCACTATAAATAGCTTTAGATACACTAGCCCAAGAACATCTCATAAATTAGGTACACAACCCTCACAATAACAACTTCCACAAACTCAAGATTGGCACATAGAGAACAAATAAGAAAACTAGATTGGTAGAATATTCTACACCAAGTTTAGAGAAACACACTGAAGAACAATGAAGTTGAAGCATAAATCATCCTCCAAACAAGGAAACAGCTCGTTTTCTTTCTCTTCCATTTTCTCTCGAGAGAGCGGATCTCAGGAAGTGTTTAGTGTTTGTTTTCTCCTACTCCTGCATTTTCCTTTTGTACTTAGTTAGGAAACCCGTGTGTCACTCTTAAACCAGCTCTTGGCCAATCACCCACCTACTGCTGGGCCAAGGTTTCCGGAGGTGGGGATATCAAGACTTGGTTCTCAAAGTGAAAGCCCCTGAAATCCCATGCGGGACAACGGATGTCCCAAAAAGTCAAACTTCCGGGTAGGAATACCAAAGTCCCGGAAAGGCCAAATTCCAAAATGAAGCCAAGGTTCGAGGCTCCTCGCAGCCACAGGAAGAACCGAACTCCCAGCCACACCAAACTCCCAGCACTTCGAATACTGGCCACATCGGGGTGACCCATCCCAACTCCAACATCTACCCAATCATTCTTTCCACACAGAGCAATATTTGCCATCTTAAAAAGCCTCCAAAAAAATGGGTGCTGCTAGAACATACAACATTATCTAAAACCCGTTACTAACTGAAGAGGGTTCAGTCGTCCGTTTGTGGAAACGGTACAACTGTCACCTCTCTCTTTCCAGTATTGAAATTTATGGCTTATAAAGCACCAGGAGTACAACCAACTTCAGCAAACAAACACACAGTAACTGGCATGTAAGAAAACAAAAACAATAGAGAAAACGATTATTCAATTAACTTCTTCCAAGTACTATAGAAATGGAAATTCCTAATGATTCTCTATATAATCTAACGAACGCTAAATTCACAGAAGTATCAAAGCTAGAGGGAGACGATGAGATAGGTTACTTTATCGCCATTTCCTGAATGTGATGATTACACGAAAGCGAGAGGACAATTGACTAACCTGAAGAATGACAGTTACTCTCACTTGCATCTTTGCGATCGAATTCACTTTCGCTGCCACTAGCGGCAAAAATTTCACAGTGAACTCGAACTTGATCTTCATTTGAACTCTTCGACCAATCAGTTTTATTTTCCTTCAACGAGTCCGCCATCGCCGCTTCGACCAACTCCCTCCCCTTCTCTGTCTATATATATCCGCGTACGATCGATTTAGATCTCAATGTACAGCAAATTCTTGATGAAACTTTCCAACAACATATTATTCGATGTCTGCTGAAACTACAAGAAATCCGATACCGTGGCAGAGAGGCGGCGCGTCGCAGCGCCCATCTGCTCGAGAGGGAAGATGGCTAGTGCTGAAGTCCTCTAGAAACGAGCAGCTGAGAGAGAGAATCACGTCGCGATTTCGACCGGAAGGGCCTTTTTCTAAAAAGATTGCGGCGTTTTTTTCCGTAGATTATTTATTTTTAACGGTAATTTAATTATTTTTTAAAAAATATAAAAATTAATTATTAAATTATAATTATTTATTTAAAAATAAATAATTTAAATTAAAAAAAAAAAAAGCCTCCATATAAAATTTTCTTAATTCAATAAAAAAACGTTATATTTTTTATTTTTTATGGGAAGACCCGAGACCGTCGGTATCAACTTAACTTATATATAAACTTCTGTAAACATCAATTAATTAATTTTTTTGATTTTTATTATAGTTAGTAAAAAATAATTGTTAATTATATTATTGTTAAGTATTATTATTAAATGTTAAATAATTAATACAAATATTTCTTACTTGTTGATATAACCATTAGTTTCCCTTTTCAAAAAAAATACAAAATTAAATAAAAATGATCAGCGTCCAACCTATACATGACTAAGCTTAAGCGTGGATAAAATATTGGATCGTCTCAAATGTGTATATATTTTGCTAAGCTTTAGATCAACGATTATCATATTCTGTCATATTTTAAATTAACAGATCTAAATTACCTCCGATCAAAAAAGTTATGATATATTAGATTCATAATATTGTATGTGAAATTGTGATCAGTTGTCAATAAATATATTGGGGTATTTTTTATCAAAATATTTATATTTTTTGACTGGTGTGTCTTCAGTTACGATTTGATAAACTTGATAATTGGATATTGAAATGTAGATAATTTTGTTCCTTATACTGAGCAAATATAAAAGATTTGTGGCCAACTTAAGAGATTTTGGCAAAACTATGGGCCGATGTGCATACATAATTAAAATTAATTATAAAATTAACTAGCATTGTTTGTAATGTTATGGCTTAATTTTTTAATGGTTGTTTTCATATCCCCTTTATATTTTTGTCAGTACTTATACCGTGATGAACTGAGAAAATGAGTGTTAAATAAATAAAAATTAATAAAGATATATTTCATTATTTTATAAATATCAATACTATAAATCTACAATAATAACATATTTATACCTTTTTTGAAAAAAAAAGGTATAAAAAAACCTAATTAATTTGCATGCCTCAATATACAAAAATCAGTCAAAAGCCAAACTTCCCATAAATTTGGTAATTTAGTCTTTAGATTGAGGGATTTTAGTTCCACTATGGCATGATTTAGCATAAAATGTGTTATAAATCAAATTATTCATTTATTGCAATAGCAATGAGCGCTTTACTTGTTTTTTAAAGAATTTTAGAAATAAAAAGAACCGATAACGACCCATAATAATACTTTATTTGAGCTTAGCTTATCAATTCCAATGCTCTTAATGCTGGATTTAAGTTTGAATCATTATTGTTTGATAAGCTTGAATAAGTTTATAATTTAATTATAAAATATTAAGGTTGAATTATCTTACTAGATTTATCTTAAAACAATATAATTGATAGTATGAATTGATAAATATAATAAAATGTGACCGTTATCCTTTATTATAATTCCTTAGTATTTAATTTTAGATTAGATGGGCCTGTGATTATAAATTGATTAATATTTACGATAATTAATGTTGAGATGCTATTTTTCTTAGCCCATAAATCATCTTTGGTCGAGAACTAATATTTTAGTATACTTGGACTCGTCAACTCAGAGAAGGTAGCCCAAGGTATTTTTGTACGCACCACCATTTATTTCATAAAATCTTAATATTTTAGTTAAGGGAAGAAGATATATACATGTTTGGTAAAATTTTGTATAGTCTCAAGCTTAATTATGTGCAACATTTGGCTAAAATCTAAACCAGTGATTGAATGGGACTTATAGTTTTGGAGTATTTGAATAGTATTTGAATGCTACTATAAAGAACAGTCAAATCTGTATATCAATTGATTTATATGATGGTAGATTTATATTTTGTATGAAGTTAAAAATTTTATAGATTTGTTCAATAACAATATAGTTATATGGTTACACTCTACTCTCATGACTGTATTAAATTATGCATGTTTATGAATTTATTAAACCTAGGGTTTCATCAATCTGTAAACCACGCTCGAACACTAGGAGCATGTCTTGAAGTAGATTGGTAGTTATGTGAACTTAATTGTGTTATTTTGTTAACATAATATGGTTAGTATATTAAAGATAGACTTAGTATTATATTGTAAGAATTATACATAGATTAACTTTTATTTTTCGGAGATCAAAATAGGTATTCCATTGTTGTGGAAAACACCATTCAAATACTGAGCTTTTTTTTTTTTTTTGAGGAGTATTGGGAATCATGAAAATTTTGAATCGCCTGGATATATTTAGCATATGATATATTTGTTTAATGACCTTTGATGTAGAGGTAGTAGTTCGGATATGCTTAGTATCAAAATTTTGTTTGACGATTAGGGTCATGCGTTTGATTGGCATGTGATCTCACGGTCAAATGTTAGATAGTCAATTTTGAGAGTTTGGTCCAGATCTTGGGTATGAGACCTAGGAGGATGATTTCTAGTATTTAAATAGTTTAGATGACTTTAGTAGGCCTAATGAGTGATGCCACATGTTAAATAGTTCGATATTCTGGTGATTTTGCTATTCATTTCCTATCGATGACTTTCCTTGGGGCCGTATTTGATTATATGAGTATAATTTCTTGGTATCTATTGTCAGGTAAATGATATTATATAAAAATATTTTGATCTCAATGAATATAAAATTTATAAAATTTTAGTTTATAATCTTTCAATATATATTCTATATTCGGGTAATTACGATGTCGATTATTTTATTAGTGGATACTTATTACTATGTACCTAACATAGAGTTTGACATTGAGGGATATCATGACAAGAGATGTTATATCTGACATGTTGAGTGTTAAGGATTCTTGCACGCACCTGCACTAGTGTGGAAAAGTCTTTGAGAAGCATATTGCTTAAGATTTTAGAATATCTGCATCGGTGTGAATTATCAGGAGATTCTCAGACGCCATACATTAGTGTGGGAAAATATATCAAGAGACCATGTGTGGTTGCATGTTAAATCTGTGAGTGTCAAGATATCTCATGATATTTACCTAACCGATGGGTTGATAATACATTAGTCTGTATTTTACAGTAATATAACAAAATTTGCATATATTGTTGTGATATTTCAATGTCATCGAGACATTTATTGAAATAGTTTGGGTAGAATCCATGTTATTAACAATTGTTAAATTTAGTAAAATTTATATCTTTGTTGAAATTCAAATTCAATAGGATTCACGATATTCTCATTAATATTTGAATTTAGAGGAATCCAAATTTCTATTGTTGATATTTGAATTCAATGAAATCCACTCGTTATCAATCCGTGGAGACCGTTGTTGAGTATCGTTGTTACTATTACTATTTTTTATACTTATTGATATTGACTAAATCAAAATATTTATAATTATTGTTATTATTTTTGTTATTGATATTATTATTTGTTAATGTTAAGCTCACCCCTCACATTTTCTTAGCTCCAAATTAAAGTGAGACAATTAGAGTTGGCCAAAGATCATATTTGTTAAGTTGTTATCAGATTGAGGGTCCTCGAGCTTAGATACTATTTTTATTTCGAGTGGAGTTATTTATTTTATTGTCATAGATGCTTTTGTTGAGCTCTTTTGGTCGCATATCATTCATATTTTGGATTGTATTATAGTTATTATTTATTTTCAGATTATAGTGTTTCATTATTATTATTATATTTGTTATTTTATTTACGAGGCAATATGTTGCGATTTTTTATGGCAATGTAATGGTTTGGATCTACGGCTAGTGACAGGTCCTAATTTGCCACATTTATTGTAGCGACCCAAGCTCGGATCCCTGAACCCGACCCGGACCGTCACGGTAGAATTCTCGAATCGTCCAAAATCGACAATTAAACGTCATAAACCACATTTAATAACTCAACCATATCTTTTAAGATATAATCCATAAGTATCATCACGTAAATGTTCATAAT
>JAOVVI020005472.1:0-11866 GCA_028571085.2 Nepenthes alata
TGGGAAATCCCATTCCCACCACACGTCTCCATCTCGGAGATCACGTTCACCACGACATACCTAGTGGGTCTCCCTCCATTTACTTACTTGACTTTATTCATTCTTTGGAATTAACTTTTATCACAATTTAGTTCAAGTTCTCAAGAAGTTTGAAATTCCTTACCTCCGGTGGAAAACCACTACCTTAGAAGCCCTCGGGACACGTTCCCATGCTTCCGATGCACAATTATACATTTCAAAACATACACTTTCACATCAACACATAACATGAATCTCATCACAATTAGATAGAGGCAAAACTTGCAATTTCACATTTTAATCACGAATGAACAGTATTTTAGAGGACTCAGAGGTCGTGAACGGGTCATAACGTGCGAGATCACTCGCGCGGCCAACATATATACACATTAGGGACGTGGGGATTCACATTTTGAAGTCAACTTAACGATTTACGCGTGAAAAATGAAAAAACCCCAAAATTTTATGGGTTAGGGTTTTACGAACCTCCACCGGACGAATCGGTGAGCAAATCGACCAACAAACCATACCATCCTTGGTCTCACGATATGGGTACTACATTTTCAAGGTTATGGGTGGGTATCGAGATAAAAATATCCAATAATCAACAAAAACCAACAAAAGAGTAAAGTTAGTCGGTATGAGAAGACTTGCCTCGACGCGTGCTTTCACTTTAATAGCTGGCTCTCGGACGGATTTGGACTCCCGGGCCTCGTTTTCCAATTTTCTCTCTCTAGAGTCACCCCTCTCTCTTTCTCTAAAAACCCTAGGGTCGTGAGAAACTTTACTGATTTTTCTATAACTTTGTTTAAAAATTTTATAATGTGGAATTACATGTTTTAAATTAACTATGATCAAGTTTTTGTAGAAAATTAAAGCATTGCATAATTATTAAAGAATTAATAATATTTTTTCTGAAATAAAAAAATATAAAAATTATTATAATTATGTAGAGTTTGTATTTGTTTATACATCGGACCACTATAAGAAATTAACGGTGGTATGTTATGACATGTATTAATATATTATAGTGATGATCCAGATTCAAACCTATCATTTATGGATGAAAGCAGTGTTTGACGAGATCTACTGGGTGATATATATGATAGCGCACCTATAGCTCATAAATAATTACGTAAGGCCTTTGGTTGTATAAAAATAAATACAACACAAACTTTAATCATTCGCTCTTAATCGCTAAGACCCTACTAACTTTTAATCCATAAGAATTAGCAAGTTTGAACAAAACTTACATCGTAAGTTTTGATTAAGAATCAAAAAGAAAAATTGGAAAGCTATGCATATTGGTTATAAGAATTTACGATATTGCATCTAAATTTGATTCATTGTTCCTTCCGACATATCTTAATGTAAATTGTATGTTGAATTATGCAACTACATACATTATTGAGTTTTTGATTCATTCTTACTTTTATTTTTTGCTAATCCTCTTCAGATTAGCAGGTCCAAATACTTATAGGTGAAGATTACGGTCAAGAAGCTGATTCAAGGGAAAATTTAGACTAGAATTTTGATGAAATCAGTTGTTGTATTTTATTTTGAAACATAGTCGTGGAACGAATTATTTTTGTTTTAGTCAATCAGTTCTATATTATTTAGTTATTATAGCGTACAATGAGTAAAGTAGAGTTGAGTTTCAATTTTCTTATGTGGTTGTGTTGGATTACTCTGATTTTGATATAGACATAGCTCCTTACGCATCCATTGATGTCATGATATGGTCTGTATTTTCAACCTCCTAAAGTTGTGATATTTTGGGTCTTTTGATTAGATTATTTATTTCATTTAGATCAGTTATGATATTGATATAAAACTCATATTAATCGTTAAGTTGGGCTTTTTAAATGCTAATTGAAAGATGCTATTAATTATTATTCGGGTTCGGTATGGGTATATGACAGTTGGTGGGACATAGAAGATGGTGCCTTGAATTTCAAAGAAAGGATTCCCATTGCTTATTCAAGGGAGGAGTATAGTTCTCTATAGCATTCCTCACATAAGAATGAGCCAGTTAATATTCATATCACTAAGGAGTATGGGATTTCTGCTATTTTTGGCTCTGCCATATTCGTTGGGCCATTGCCTAATCCTTCTATATCTCATGTCTTTTTTTTGGTCTAGAAAATAATTTAGATATTGTTAGAGAGTTTGTTATTCTTTTGTTGCCATTTTTTGCCATCCTGTCAAACCGTCTACGGGCTCTGAGGTGACAACAAGTGCCTTAGGTTTCTAAATAACCTTGTATATTAGGCTTGTGCTACTTCTTTGTTGGAGGCAATCGTTCACGCTAAATCCTTACTCGGTTAGATTATTGTCATCAAGTTTTTAACCCAAAGAGAGACATCCTACCTAAGCAGTAGCTTTTGGGTGTTTAGTTTTAAATTATTTGCTCGTACTTAAATTGCTAACTTAAACTCTTCTATAGTCTAAAAAACTAGTGTGAGAGATTAAGAACATAATGTTTAAACATGATATTGAGTTGAATGCCTTTCTCAATCTCAACTAATCCTTCTATGGTCCATGGTTTAGATTACAGAGCTATGTCTGTCGAAACTAGAGTGTTTTTCTTTAAAAGCAGATGAATGCATCTTGAGGAAAAATTGGCTAAGTGGATGCATGCGTCTTGCAGTTATATTAATCAAGTTATCCATGATGAGGACTAAGCCAATTCTCTTAAGGATAGAGCCCATGAAGCCGAACATCACTTGACTATTGTTGTCGAGGTCATGAATGCATTAAGAGTTGGATACTCAAGGTGTGAGGAACTATTAAGGAGTGTCCAGCCCAAATAAATTGGCTCTCCTTTTAATTTTTTATTCAATGAAGGAATCAAACCAAACAAGCGAATAGTCTACTTGGTAGCCCCCAACTTTTTTACGGGCTACTTAGACATTAGGAATTTCAAAGTTTTGGTGACTTCCAATGTTAGGAATTTTGAGAAACAAAGGAGCTCCTTAGCCTTAATGTCCAGCCCCTAGCACTAGCTATAGGATTGATGAGCGATTTCTATCCCGAATTTCATGATCCCTAGTTGTACATAGCATTAGCCTTAATTTATATATTCAAAATTTTAATCCTCGAATATACATTGTTTTTTAATTGATGTTGATTGGGTGATCTAGCCCCCAAGCATCTACTTATGTGTTTTTGATCATTAGATAGCCAAATTGTCTACCAAGTTTTTTGATTATCATCACTAATAAGGTAACTGCAAGATAGTTGAATTGATTATCAATTAGGCCTTTTACCAATTATTGCCAGCTCGGCAAGGCCATGGTTATTAATTGATTGACTGAATGTGTGTCCCATTGAAGAATGTATTGACAATTATACATTGATAGTATCCATGAAGTTTACTTGATCAAATGACTATTAATCTCTTCTTGATGGACTTTTTAGGCCTACTTTTTGAGACTCCAAAAGGAAATCAAATGCTTGGTTCTCAAACATTTAGTTGTTAAAATTGTTGATGTGACTATGCTTGGGGTCTTACAATACTATTGAATCCAAACTTAGACTGTTCCTTTGAATTGGCATGTTTATAGATAAAACGTCTCAACCAGTTATCTAATATAGGGTCAATCGTGGTTATATTAATTATATAAAACTGTACAAATTAACAAGAATTGAATCAAAAAATTAACTTTATTAATCACTTAAAAAATAAATTATAACACACAAGCACTCCAAATTGAGGGGCATGGCATACCTATATACACAATGCTCTTTATTGATTGTATTTTTTTAGGTGGAGGGCATTCCAAATTCGAGGGTATAGCCTTAATATCTTGAATTTTATTTGATTTATTTTGAATGTATTTATTATTTTAGGTAATTTAGATATGATAAAAATTAATTATATTATAAAAATTTAAAAAAAATCAAATTTTGCAGTGTGGCGCCCAAAGCACGCCCAAACACCGGTTGGATATTACATATATATATATATATATATAGAAAATCGTGGCTACAAAACTGCGGTAGGCAAAAGAAATAAAAGGGAAAGAGCGAATCAAACGGTAGAAAGCAAAATGAAGGAAAAGAAAGAAAGTGAAAAAAAAAGAAAGAGAGAATGGAAGAGGGAGCTCACACGAAGCAGGAGAGAAAGGAAGAAGGAGGAAGAAAAAGGGGAAGGGGCCAGCGTAGCGGGAGGAGGAAGAGGGAGAGAGAAAGGGAGAAGTAGAGGTGGGCGGCAACTGAGAGAGAGGGAGGCAAAGGCTCGTGTGGCATGCACGGTAGGAGAGAGAGAAGCGCCGTTTGGGTACCTTAGAGCATCCTTTTCTTGGTTTACTTGCTATAAGATTAGGATAAATATTTACAGCTCCTATCTTTAGTCTAATTTAGGATCTGATGTGTTTTGGCTAATATTTAGATATTTTACTAACATATATATTTTTATTCACTCGATTTATTTATTTTGTACAGACTTGTATGATTTATCGGTTGATTTGGAAATTTTTAATTTGAGCTTTGTGATTTTGAAAGATTTTACCATTTTATGGAAGCTTGTAAAATACCTAATATTGTATATATTTATATCAGTATATCTGTATATAAACAAGCTTGAAACTTGTATTAGGTTGTATATTTTCAAATGCATGTGTTTGGGGATTGTGATCACTACTATTTGTTATCAATTTTCTAGCCAACTTCTGACGGGAAGACAGAGTACATGGGTAGCTTAACATGTTAACCCTACCTACATTTGATCTGACCGAAGATTATCAGGTTAGGAGTAACCATTTTCTCAAATTATACTTTAAATAATTAAAACTCAAATTTAATACATACTTCACATTTCTTCATAGATTTGTATTCGGATTCTGATTTGGATCCTGATTATGAGATTCGCTAATTTTGCTTATAGATGAATTTTGGTATGTCTCATATATCTGATTTTGGTTATATATTTTGATCCAAATTTTGAGCTATCAGTGTCTAGCTCTATTATGGCTTTTGTTATCTACATACGTGATTGGACCATTTGGCTATAAGGTTGTGTTCCGAATCACGATTTGATCAATCCTCTGAATTGGACATCTACTCGGACATCTGATTATCTATTTTTCTCTCCGGATCACTTCTATTTTATACATATATATATATGTCCCGACAAGACTATTTTCTGATCTAATATCTATTTTAATTTAAAATATAATTTGACTACCATCAGTTTTGATACTAGATTTTTAATTATCAGCGATTTAGATTTAGTGTTGTCATCTAATTTTACATTTATCTTGGGCTCTCCTTCTAATTTGTTGGACTTATTATTTATAAATATGATACTTGTTGAGATTTAGACTCATATTTTATCTTTTATCCCTTAAGAGTAGAGAATTGGGGCATATTATAGGAGTAGGATAGATATTCGGTGTGGCATCGTATTCTCTACTGAGTATAATATTTATTTAGGTAGATGACATTGATTATATATTGATTTATAGATGGTTTTGTTTAGGCCGTCTTTGAATTTTAGAGTTTGTCGAATGTAGGCTTTTGGATTATATGTTAAGATTTGTTGGATTCATTTAATCATGTGGATGAGTCGCTATTATAATTTGGTTGTTTCCTTACAACTATTTGTAGAGTAGGTCATATTTATTTTCTCCTTACGATTGTCCAATTAAATCCTGTGCGAGTTTTAGTTTGTCAGATCATCTATATTTGGTTTGTCACATCCGGATTATTGGAACTTAATATTTATCGTTGAATTATTGGGATTTTTATTTTTTGCAATATAATTAATAAGACCTACTGAATTCCGAGTTCATAAAAGTAGCTTTCTGTTTTGAGTACGTAATTTATAGGTCCCATTATGAAGTATTGTCGACACTAAGAATGATCCCTTTTAAGTTGGGGATAGTTTATTCCTGTGTACTAGATTTTCGATTGATTCAATATTCCTTAATACTAAGTCGTCGATCTCAAAAGTTCGTGCCTTCACCTTCTTATTATGCTTACAAGCGAATCTTTGTTTTTAGGCTGCCTCTTGAATGCATGTTGTATCTCTAACTTCCTTTAAGATATCCAAATTTTGTTTGAGGAGTTGGCAATTTTTTTATCCATAGTTAAGTTTTCCACTAGAAAACTTAAGAGTCTTTTCTCCATTGGGATAATCGATTCTTCTCTGAAGCATAGGTTGAAGAGAGATTTCTATGTGGGCTCTCTTGGAGTTATTCGGTATGACGAAAGTACTTATGGAAGTTCATCTAACCTGGGCCCTCCAATTTTGTCTCCCTTGGTTTTTAATTCATCCACTATCGCCTATTTTGTCACTTCTACTCGTTCATTTGTTTGTAGGTATAAGATTAATATACAAGTCAATCTAATTTCATGGCTAGTGCAACATTTGTGAGTCTTTTGCCAATAAATTTTATACTATTGTCCATTACTGTGACATCGGTATCCCAAATTTATAAATAATATTTTGGCATATAAATTATGTTGCATTCTGCTTTGTAATTTTGACAAATGGAAAATCTTTAGTCAATTTTGTGAAATAATCTACTATAAGGAATACAAATTTTATTTGTCCAACTGCTATAAAAAATGGACCTAATATGTCCAATCCCTACTTATGACGATCAATAAGTTTACAAAGCATGGAGTTGTGTCTATGGTTGCCTTTGTTCATTACCATAAATTTGGTAATTTTTGTATTTTTTTTTTAATGAACTCCATCATGTCCTCCATAGTTAACCAACTGTAACCTTACCACATAATTTGAAGGATGAATTTTAACCTTCCACATGCACTCCACATGCCCTGAGATACATCTTTACAAGAGTATAATCAACTTTCACAAGAGACAAATGCCGCATGTAAACTACAGAATAACCTTGTCTGACTATGACCCAGCCATCAAAGTGTACCAACGGGCCTTTTTAAAATCTATTTTGCTTCTATGAAATCGCTTGGATATTCCCATCACAATGTATTCTAGATATGAAATTATCCAAATTATCTCATCTAACACTTTGGCATCTTGTTCCTCTATACTAGGCGATCGAAACATTTCTCTCATATCCTGGGCATATTGCCCTGGATAATCGGATGTTATCATCTTGAAATGTCAATCTACTTTCTAATGATCTTCCCCCAGTATATGGGTAACTTTCTCCTTATCAAGGGACAATAGGATATCTCATTAAGATATCTCACACCTTGTGGAAATATTTGGTTCAAGTTTAGGTTAGATACTTCAAAATTAGCTTGCACTTGATTGAGCATTAACTTATAATTACCAAAGACAATTAGGCTTTTAATGGAATACTCCTTTACCAATTTTACGTTAGTTAGTAGAGTCATATATTCTGCCATGTTGTTAGTAGTTGGAACCCAAATGTTGTCGGTAGCTCCGTCAACAAGCAATGTCCATGCGGGTGGTGATCCTTTCACAGTTGCCTCAATGGTTTCATTTTTCTCTTTTGAGATTGAGGTTATTATTTCAATAATAAATCTGCGAGGTTTGACTTTTTTTAAAAGGTCACACTCTAAATTCTATATTAAATTCGCCCAACTTGATAGACCATTTGATCAAGCATCCAAATTCTGCCAGTTTATGTAAGATCTTTTTTAACGGTTGATCGGTTAATACCATAATCTTACGGGTCTAAAAATACAGTCAGATCTTTCCTGCAGCTAAAACTAAGGCTAAAGTAGCATTTTCCATTTGCGTTTACTAAATCTCCGTGTCTGTTAGAATCTTACTAATATAATATATCAGTCGTTGAATCCCCTAACTTTTCCCTAACCAGAATTGCACTCAAGATTAACTTTGAAATAGCAAGGTAGAGATATAATTCCTTGTCCTATCTAGAATAAGTCTAAATGCAAATGTGCCAAATATTCTTTCAACTCTCAAAATGTTTGTTGGCACTCATCTGTCCACCAAAAACCATTTGTCTTTACTCATCTTAATGCCATGAAAAATAGAAGATATATTCAGTGGGCATTGCCAAAAATTAGAATATAGCATCCAGTCTATTAGTTGCCATTTGGATTTTCTTGATAGTTCAAGGCGATTCTATGTCCATTATAACTTTTATCATCTTTGGATTCAACTCTATCCTGCGTTATGAGAAAATGAATCCTACGAACTTAGTGGAAGTTATTTAAAAACACATTTGGTTTGGTTTAACTTCATTTAGTATATTCTGTGAACCTCAAATATTTTGACGAGATCATTGATATGGTTGTTGACAAATATAATTTTGACAAGCATATTGTGACATACTATATTTTCAACTGAAAATCCAGTAGAGTTTTAACCGTAATACAGACATCGGCCTATCCTGTACAACAATTATACAACCTCAACATATCCAAAAAAAATCTATCAATATCAAACTCTAACATCCAGACAACACAAAAATCCAACACAGGATCCTAAAACTGCCACAATTATTCCGTGACTCCTATGTTATGTCTTTGGACACAATATTGAACACAAAGAGATGCCACTAGGTACTCAACTAACCATAACAAGATCTACATAAGTATAAATATTCATTAATATAATAAAAATTATACTACTGTTATATCATCATCATCATCATCATATGCATACACCTATATATGAAAATCATCATAATACAAAATAATCTATCAGGGGACACAAATCATCATAGCTAAGTCCATAAGGTCATCTTCAACGTCTTCAAGACTAGTGGGCTTAAATCCTCTACCCTGCCTTATTGGGTATAACTCATACTTATCTAGAGGGGAAAAGATAGTAAGGGTGAGCTAAAATTCAGCAAGACACATACATATATATCAAAAAATATGTATAATTTCATGTTCAAAATATAATAATACATAAATGAATGACATAGATGCATATGAGGCTATGAATCATGATTCTGAAGAAATGCTTTCATGATTTGTTTCTGATTTCCTTTAGTCCATTTCCTTTGTCTTTTCTTAGTTATCAATTTATGCCAAAAATTTATTTTGTTTGTAGGTCAAGGCCAGTAAGCCTTACTAACAAAGAAAAGGTCGATCATAATCTGGTTTATATTTGCTCCTACACAATTAAAAGCCATTTTTCTATTTATGACCTAGAGGCAGGTCGTCTACATATAATCCCTATAAACTAGGCCGATCTGTCGTGGCAGCCCAACCACAAGCGATTCCAAAACAAAGAATGACCGTCCACTATAATATATTAAGGCATGCCAAGAAATATCACCCGCTATAAAATATGGCTTGAATACATGGCCAGAGTAATCATTGAGTTTTCACTTTAATATTTTGGCATGCCAAAACTTATTATCCGTAATCATTGGTCTAAGTTGCTTAGTTTCTTATTTCATTAGAAAATTTTATTCTTAAGTACAAAATTCTTCGTTTCCACTCTATTGGAAAACGTTTCATAAGCCAATCAATTTATAAGTCCATCATTTAATCACAAAATTTCCTCCATCATTAGATTCCTTTCCATAAGCATATTTTAATACAAATTTTCATATTTCTCATGAGCTTAAGTCCTTATAAGTTCTTGATTCCATGCATAATTTTCCTTAGAGCTTAAGGATTTAGGAATTCCTTTCTACATTAAGCCAAATAAATCTTAAAGTTCTGATTGATAATTCTTGACAGGTGATTCATAACATGTCTTTCAGAACATTTTGGATTTATGTGTTCAAGATGCATGCATAAATTATGATTAATTTGGATAAGACCCAAAAAGGTGTGGGTTAGAGTTCCGGTGAACATAAAATCATACGAAATTACCAATTCGGATATGAAATTCACATATGTGCATGAAAATGAAAAAGGAGAGTATGAGTGCACTTGTCTTAACCTTATACCCTACAGATCGGAAAAACTGATGGTCCGAAATATTCGAACGGCACGTTTTTCTCTCCGATCATACCTTTCTCTCTCTACCAGATTGCTTCCTCTCTCCTTCGTGCTGCCTCCGGCTCCTGTCGGCTTCATGCACGCCGCCTCCAGTCACCACCGACCACTCGCGCACTACCGTGCCACCGACGCCTCTCTCGGTGTCACCTCACTGGCACTGACGCCACCTCTGCCACCTCTCGCAACCACCGCTACTCCCTCAGAGAGATTCTCTCTCCTCGCCACATACATAACTGTCATTCCAGCCCCCTCTCTCTACACAACCATCCACCACGCGCACCACCACTGCACCGCCTGCCACCGCCGTGCCGATCTCCTCTTCGGTCGACGCAAAGCCCGTGTCATTGCCCTTCTCTCTCCTTTATTATCTCCCGATTCACCTGATTTCACCCAAAATCGGTACATATAATCCCAAAATTAGCATCCACAAAGAGAATGGAAGGATTTATTTACCTCAATTCACCCGATTTCTCCAACAACGGTAGCAACAGCTGCGGATCCTCCTTCGGCCCATGCGATTTCCTCCTTTCCTACAAACCATGGCACGTATCATAGAGCGAGCTTCGTTGGGCTTCCTGTGCCGATTTGCTCCAGCGACGACGACCGGTGGCCTCCCATGCCACCTCTTCCCTGTGAAACCCTCCTCTCTGTCCCCTCTTTCTCTCTCCCTAATCCCGCATTTTGCTTCTTCTTCTTCTTTTTCCTGTTTTTCGTTTAATATGTTATTATTATTATTATTATTATTATTATTATTATTATTTACATCTTTTTACTTTTTTTTATTCTAAATCGGTAATCGAACAATAGTAGGGAACATTCCGGGTGCCACTTCATAATTTTGATAATTTCTTAAAATCACATAATATTTAATTAATATTTATCACACTCATATTACCCAATAATAATAATAATAGATAATTTAAATTAATTCGAATAAAAATTTAAGATATTACATATGTCATCCACATACACCACTATATTTTTTCCAATATGTCACTTTAACATTACATTCACCAGATTTTGATATGTTACACCAGCATTCTTCAATCCAAATAATAACACTTTGTAGTAGTAGGTTTTCTGATTAATCATAAATGAGATAATTTATTTATCCACTGGATTCGTTCAAATTTGGTTATATTTAAAATAAGCATCCATAAATCTAAGTAATTGATATATGGATTTTGAATTAACTAGCTGATCTATCCTTGAAAGTGAGAAGCTATCTTTTGTACAAGTTTTATTCACATTTATAAAATCAACGCACATCCTTCATTTTTCATTGTTCGTTTAAATAAGGATGACGGTGGATAATCAATCAGGATAATTTGCCTCCCTGAAAAATCTGACATCAGTTAACTTCTTGACCTCTTTATGGATTGTTATAAGTTTTTGTATAGAACAATTTTATCTTTTTTGTTTGATAGGATTGTGTCCCGTGACGAGGCTTAACTTGTAAACCATTTAGAACTTTTGACAAGTCATCCGGTGTCAAAGCGAAGTTGCTTGCATTGTTTTGTAAAACTACAATTAACCAATCTTTTAGATCATGAGCTAGCAAAAAGTCGATTTGATCATACTTATCCGGATTCACCAAATTTAGAGAGGCGACCCTCTGGGCTATGCATGTTGAAGAGAATTTTCTTCCCAAAGATCAAACTTCTCAATCTGTTGGGAAGGTATTGGGTCATTAATTTGTGTCAGATAGAAATATAGCCCAGTGACCTAGTCTTCTATGGCTTCTTTGATCTTGTATCTAGTTGGAAACCGAGGAAAGATCAACAAATATGAATATTAGCATATGGGAGGCCATTTTCAGATATGCCCCTAATGTAACCTCCAGTTATATTATTTCTATCACGTGGATCGCTTAGTTGTCAGGTCCATATAGTAGCCTATCTAGTAATTTCATTTGACTGCTTTTAAATTCTAACTTAATGAATATATTAAGTAAATAATA
>JAOVVI020005473.1:0-16463 GCA_028571085.2 Nepenthes alata
AAAACCCTACGACCGCTCGAGCGGCTGGAGGGCTAAAAGCGAGCGGCCCACATTCTGGGATTTCGGCTCGAGCGGCTGTCGAGCCGAAGGCGAGCGGCTACCCTACTGGAAATTGTGCTCGAGCGGCTATCGAGCCGAAGTCGAGCGGTAGCCCTACTGGAATTTGTGCTCGAGCGGCTATCGAGCCACAAGCGAGCGGGAACCGATAATACGGACTCTAACCCAACTCCCGCAACCCAGCATTGATATAATGCTACAAGCGGTCACGGAATATGCCAATTAGATAGATATCTCTAACAATCATCTTTAAATTGATGAAGTAATTTTCGGTGATTTAGTTTAACTTATCAATAAAAAGTTAATTCAACTAGTTTTGGGTCATCAAATTAAAGGTTTAGATTAACTTAGACTGAGTCTAATTAGAAGATTGAATTGTCAGATGACCCGAACTATCTCATATTTAGATCATTAAAAATTATATATTGATAGTTAAGTTAACTTTTTTTTTAAAGTAGCAATCTAGATAACACAAAAAAGTGTTAAAATTTATCAATAGAAGAAAATTTTTCTTTTTGATATTTTTATTAATCTAAATTTTTACAACTTACAATTCTTTATGGGGGAAATACAAGACCAAAGAAAGAAAAATATTTAAAAAATTGTGATGCAAATGTCAAAAACCAAAAAAATCTTCTTCTCATTGATACATTCATGTTCATGTTCCTGTTAGGCTAAAAGAAAAGAAAAATTGGTCACACAGAATGGTAACAGAGCTTCCATCGAGCTTTCAAAGTTCAACAGGCCCTGTCTCTATTCCATGAGATGTCCATCTAGGATCATCGCTTTTGCCACATGGCATTACAGGTGGCCAAAGTGGTGGAAGAAAAGAGTGCATAA
This sequence comes from Nepenthes alata, assembly GCA_028571085.2. Classification (NCBI taxonomy): domain Eukaryota; kingdom Viridiplantae; phylum Streptophyta; class Magnoliopsida; order Caryophyllales; family Nepenthaceae; genus Nepenthes; species Nepenthes alata. The sequence continues at coordinate 898 of JAOVVI020005473.1, forward strand.
CCAAGTTCATTTTGATTATGGATGTGATGAAAAAGAAAAAAACCAAGATGGCTTATCTGAAAAAAGATGGTAACTAAGACAAATTTTAGAAATATTTTCAAAAGACAATAATATCCCTCAGAAGACCACTCCTCTTAATCCTAACAAGTATGACTTCCATTAAATGATGGGAACAACCTCTCTATGAAGGACTAAATAATTCTTTGCCGATTATCAAAGATGATGCTTTTGTGGCTGAAATTGCAAGGAAAAGCATTCTATTTATAGCCAAAGCTGAATTAACTTACAAAGGAAAACAATGATAGTCAAAGCAAGGAATCTTAGTCAAAAAGAGAAAGGAATCAAATTCTAATTGACGAGATCAATCAACTCTGCAGAATCTTAGTCAAAAAGAGAAAGGAATCAAATCCTAATTGACGAGATCAATCAACTCTACAGATTCTTCCAAATGGGTACGTACAACTATCTTCATAGGCACATGCAGTTGGCTTGGCAGGAATGTCAGTTGATTTTTCATTTTAATATACTCAAAACTTAAATTTAACCTCCCAGTATGGAGGCTAATATTAGGTATGGTCCAAATAAAGATACTAATATTGGATATGGACCGAACGAACCACCCAAGTACCTAATCGATTCAAAAAACACCATTGCCAAAGTTTCACTCGATCAATCGGGTGACTGGATGATCGAAAGTATAGAAGGCTAAGGGAATCAATAGGCCGGTAAATAATAAATGAGGTATTTAATCTTAACAAATGACTACATGTAACCAATGGATGATTACCCACATCAAAATAGGCAATAATGACATAATAAATGCCAAATAATAATTATAGGATGGTTGCTAAGGTAACATAAGCATCAGTTGCATAATTATTATACCAGTTAGCAATAAATACCACACAATACTTTAGACAACAACCACACTAATTTCAAACAGATGGTCTACTTGGCGTTTATACTATAAATATAGATCCCTAGTCAGGAACGGAGACATGGCATGTTTTGATAAAAAAATTGCCAATTGTGAATACAACCAAAATACCGGGGCATAGTCCTCATAGTATATTCAAATCTACCCTCATCAACTTTCATTTTTCTTTACGCATCTTTTAATTTTTAATAGAAAGATTACTAATTTAAATATTAAAAGATATATAATGAAACAAATCTCGTATGCATCTTACCACTCGTTGAATTATTGTGATACATAGGATAAAAATTTAAAATTTAGAAAACTAGACCCACTTTCTTTCAAACCAACTGAAAGTATTATTTGGCTCTTTAATTCATATAAAAATTTAAAATTCAGGCATGTTTTACAATAAATTTGGTTTAATTTTAAAATAATTTTATTCATGGACTTATTTATAAATAATTTTATTTTTAAAATTTAATAATTCTATTAAAATAAAATTATTTATTATTGTGTCTTTAGATCCGGATTGATGTATAAATTATGAAGTTACTTGATCATTCTTAGCAGTTAAATTGAAGCAGATCTGATCTCTATCATTAATAATTTAAATCATATATAATATAATAAATAAATGAGAGGTTAGAAGATAGCAGTATTTTCTTTCTAGTGTATCCTCTGACAGAAGAGAAAGATGAAGGATGTAAGGTGTGTGGATGCACATAGGAGGGGAGTTGAGTGTGGATTGGAGGATTAGACTCCGATTGATGCACTCAATAGAGAGCAACTTTTAAGAGAATCGACACTTGTGGGTTGAGTGGCATGAGGGAGAGTTTACACTTGTGGGTTGCGTGGTTTAAGAGTGAAGTAGAGAACTTTTCGATCTTTCTGGGATGTTCGAGGGCTAGAATTCTTCAGTCCCCTTTTTCATATGGGTGAAGAGATATTTATAAAATTTGAGATGGTGCAGGTGATATCGGTTGTTATAGCGGCTCTGTTGAATTATCTCAATGATCGTATGCGAGGCACATATAGTAATCGTTGTCATTTTGGAAACATTATCGAGCTGTGCTTGCTTTTTCAGAGTAATATGCCGTTTAGGTAAATATTTTGTGGATATTTGTTGAGCTGTCAAGACAGTTGTGGCCCAACTATGGCAAATTCTACCTCCTTGTCTGTATTGTGCTGTTGGGACTCTTGGCGGTCATACAGAACGGGTAACCATAGGTGCGACATTATGCATCACTTTAATTGTTCACTTCACGTTCCTTGAGACCCGTAATTTCTCAATGGAAAAGAGGAAAACTAATCGGCTATTCACGGAATCAAGGCTTACTATGTGTCATTATGTGTTATAAGCGTAGCAGCGCCCACAATATATTTTTTTACTATTGAATTTATAGTTAAATGTAAATATTTTATCATATAAATATTAATATTTATTAAATATATTATTTTAATATAAAAATTTTAAGAAATTATTTAAAATATTTTACTATTAAATTTTAAAAATTATTTAAAAATTTTACCCATAGAATTACTCTCCTCCGTTCTATGATATTATCGGAGCTATTTATTTTAAAGATGTTTATTATGGGTCCAAAGCAACTTTCTTCCATTTTCTCCGTCGCGTGGGCCTACGTGATCAGGACAATCGCAGCCCTCATGTGCCCCCAATTGGAGGACTGACGACCCTCCATTGATATGCAAAGTACCTCTCTAATTGCGGTATTATATTGGCAACCCGTTCCCTTGATTCGAAGGTCTATTTATTTATTTAAATATAATTTATTAAAAATATTTTTTTGACTTTAAGCGCATAAAATAATAATGCAACCAAAAATATTTTTTAATCAAAAAAAGATTAATAAAGATTTATTTTTTTAATAAAGATTGGTTGTTGGTGAATTCAAACTGTTTTTGACATTAAAATATTGCCATAATTGATAATGATAAATGTTGATGCCGTTGGTTGAATTACGTAGTATTTTATATTTTTTTAGATATTAGAAAATATGCTTTAGCAAGTTGTCAAGCTTGGAGACGTGTTTCGCTATACCATTGACTTGTAGTAAATAAAAATAATATGGGAGTCCTAATAAATGTAGAGAAAGATATTTCATTATTTTTTTCCCTAAAAAAGAAAAGAAAGAAAAACAAAGGTGACGTCATCCATCTGATAGGAACGTTGATATGGGCACGGCGATGGTCACTTCGGCAATGAGGTTCGAAATTGCACTCAGCAGCTTAAACGCTGACACTTCCTTTGGTTATGCCGAACAGTAGGGAAATAGCCTTTAGTTATCCAAACCTAAATTCCAAGGGCAAAAATATCTTCGAATATTGTCATTTTTTGGCTGATTTAATTTGATAAATATAAATTTTATGATAAAATGATTAAGATAATATCAAGCTCAATGATTTTAAAAAAAAATTTGTTGGGTTTAGGAAGTAGGAAATGAGGGAAATTAATTAATGTATCCAATATTATAAAGTACGTGAAAAATATTTTTGAAAAGATATTTTGATTTTTATTTATTGTTGGGACTTGTAGTATCTATGCGCCTTACCACTAAAGTATGTGTTTTTATACAATTTTAGTAGTTAAAGATGTAATTAGTCTGCCATTTGATGTTTGGTGGTGCCATAATTCGGCCTTGAGTATTTAATGGGTAAAATTAACCTAATTTTTTAGACTATGAAAGAGAAGTAATCCTATTTAGATGAAATTTATGACTCTTTGGAGCACTGACACGGAGAGAAAATAAAAAGAAAAAGAATACACATATTTTACGTATTTGTTTAAGTTTCAAATCGTGTTTCATTTTTTATTAACCTTAGGTATATTATTGTTGTTGTCCAAAAGAATATTTATTGCTCATTTTCTTCTCATTTGGTATTATATTCTCCATTACTCGGATTTATTGTTACAATGTATTGCATCCGTTCCGTATATTGTTGGAGGTTTTTATAACTGAGATTATCATGTAGTTGGTATTTTTTGAATATACAGTCCCGTAATTTTTTTTAATTTTTAAAAGAATTTCTATATAAAATATTGTACATGATCACATAAAATGGATAGAAAATAATCACATACATCAACATTTAAGAAAAGATCAAGAGAAATAAATGTAGATGTAATTATAAACCAATAAATGGATTTAAAATATTTATGGCAAACCAAATAATCACAATATCTAATACAAAAAACTTTAAAGAAGACTTTCTCCACTTTTTCTCTCTTTTTTTTTTTTTTTTATCTTCAACTCTTCTTTATCTTTAAATGTATATGTTCTTCACTTTCTTTCTCCTCTTCTCTCTCTTCTTCTTTTTTATTTTTCTCATTTCTCTCAACTACTCAACAAAAATGACCAAAAATTCATGAAAGGTTCTTACATAAGTGGATTGTCATGCAAGCAGCACTAGTTGAACGCGTATTTGGTTCCAAGTCATGTGCATGTTTACAAGCACTTCTCCCATCATGCACAAGTGCTAAACTTCTCTTAATCTACACATGAGAGCACCTTTATGGTACTCGAGGGTGACCTATTCAGCCAATACACATACAAGTGCACCTCTGCCTCACTCGAGAGCATCTCATTCTGTTAATTGATGCATGGGCACCCCTTAGGCATAGGTCAAGGGCCAGCCAAATATATCAAATACTTAATTATTTTTAAAAATTTGATTAATATTATCAATTTCACATATTATATATTACAAACTAAGGATCGAATGCTACATCTATGGCTCTTAAATATGATTTCTTAATTCATTTAAATGCAATTTGCGAGATTATGCTCCTTATACCTAATTATAATGAGAAGAATGGGTATAGTTGGTATTAATATTGACAAATCTTACTCATCATATCATTTTATATTTTTTTGATTTATTTCTATATTTTATATGTAAGCCTTTCAATTATTATTTGATATGGTAGACTCTAAATTGTGCTTTTAGATCTTCCACCCTTGATACTGAACACTTAAACTAAAAATAATATATCATTCGATGATCAATTAGATATCGTACTCGATAAACTTGAAAGTGAAATGAATGAGAGCAAACATGCTTCTTGAAGGTAGTTCTCCATTGAAATGGACTTTTAGTCCCAAATCACATAAATGTTTTGACCCATTGATAATTTTTCAGAAGAGGTACAAATATCAAAATTCAATACATGTATATAATTTTAGATCTAGATAATATGAATAATACTAGAATCAATATAAACGTAATAGAATAAAAATTAAAGTAATAATAAATAATAAGAAAGGCACATTTTTGATAACAAAAGAAAAACTCGATAATCACGGTTGTCGAGAAAAATCCTACGGGTTTCAATGGTTAGGGAAGATGTGCATTATAAAAAATTAACTTATAAATCGGGTAGTAATGACATGCTAACCTAGTCGACTTACTTCTGTCTTGTGATCCTTATTAATGAACTCATCGGATTTGCCCGGGATAATAGACCGAACGCCTTCCAATTTTCACGTCAATATTCATGTCAATCTTTCCTCACGAACTGCTTGAAATTCCAAACTCCACTGGAACCTCATCTTCACACTACCAACGTCACCAATGAACGTAGATGGGTAGGTAAGGTTGTAAACGGTAAGGTGAAGGTGATGAGAAAATCGTAACACAAGACCATAATAATATAATGGAGGTTTTTAAAATTTGAGCAAAGATTAAAGTAGTAGACAATTGTTTTCTCTCAAAGGGGGTGCTCAAAAAAACATTAGCCAGAAGTAGGGCAATAAAAAGAATGAAGAAATATATAGTGAAGCTCAAAAAAGACGTTTAAAAAATAGCCATTGCTGCAGCGCTCGAGCATGGCTCTAACGTGCTTAGGGTTTTAAGGGAACAACGCATGAGAAGGCGGTGAGCTTCAGGCGTGAGGTTACTGGAATTTGGGCTCAAACAAACGGCGAGCGCACGACTGGCGCGAGACATCTGAAATTTGAGCTCGAGCGAGGAGCAAGCGAACAGTTGGCGTAGTACACCGAAAATGGACAGGCACGAAAATAAGTTGATACAGCACTTCAATGAACATAACCAATATTGACACATGATTAAAATAGTCACATAATATGCCAACATTTAAACTACCCTAACAATCTCCCCCTTTGATAATTCTATGACAAAATCATATAAATAAAATAAAAAATACATATAAAGTCTAAAATATAAGAGAAGCATGAGTTTAAACACCATCGAGATAGAACTTATATATATAAAAATTTACACTTAGCGAGAAATAAAAAATAATACAAAAAGTGAATGACCAAGGATACTTGAACTGTTGTGCCGATACTATAATTGCCAGACCGAGACTATAGCTATGATGCCTGGGAACCATGGTTAGTACAAATAGACATAATACAGATATAGATAATATGACTATAATAAGAACAACAATATATAGTAGTATAAATGGCAACAAGATTGATAAAGATAACAAAATCACATCACAACTCACAAATCACATCACAACTCCTCCTGGATAATACAAGAAAAGTGTCTCCCCCTATCCCAGAAAATACCACTCCCCCCAAATAGTACACAGAAAAATTACTCCTCCTAAAAAAACTAGCAAACCATGGTCTCCCCCTTTTTGTCATGAAGAGCCAAAGAGAGGGGATCACTCGGAGCTAGAAAAATTTTTGGAGGACTAATGACCATAATGACGCCACAACCTTCAAAGCTCATCATCCTGAGTCACCAAGCCGGCATCAAGATGCTCAAAATCGGCAAGAAGATCCAAATGCTGCTGAGACAGGGAAGCATAAATACGCTTCTAGGAAGAATACAGACGTTCAAAGCTGTCGAAAAGATGAGACATCTAGCCCATCGGTGTGACGGAGGAAGATGTGGAGTGCCGCGCAAGTGCAGACGGTCTAGGACCCGAGGGGCTATAGTAGGACAAGGGAGAGCGAGATGGTCACCCTTAAGATGATAGGGAGGAACCTCAGGAAGAGGCTCATCGAACGGCTCACGAGGATCCTCTACAAATCGCCAAGTATGAGTCCGACTCTGGGCAAAAGTGGTGGAGGTGATAGGACAGGAAAGCTGGAGATGAGAGAAATCAAAAAAAGGAAGACAAAGTCCAGGAAGCAGCTGCTAAATGAGACAACCATGGGGGAGGTAGTCAACCTTTCAAGCGGTGAAGTGGGAGATAATGTGAGAGTAGAAGTGGGATGGCAAATTAATAGACTGCCCGCTCAAAAGAGTATATAGAGAAAGCTTTATCAAGGGGGATGGAGGAAAAATGAGAGACGAAAAAAATATTCATGAGTATAATGCGGCTCACGACCAGACACTAAGGGGATAGGAACGAAGTCTTAAAAGAGTATCCATTCCACTCCATGGGGGCACCATAAAGGAATGTAGCGATCTCATTGGGGCGTGGCCTAGAGAACGGGGCGTAAAGGTAAGCAAAATTGTACGTGAGGAAGGCCAAGTACCCATGAAATCACATCCGGGATAATCCGGAGGTGGCACCCCTGCAAGAAGGTCAAGAAGGATGAGAGAGAACAGTCATGAATATTTAAAAAAAATTCTTGAATGATGGTGGCAGATGGAGCAGTCAACCTAGTGAGGACCGGTTCCCAATGATGGTCAATAAAAATAGAAGAGATGGAAGGGTCGATGGAGGCAAGGCAGACTTCACATTCAAGAGTGGGTTTTCGCTGAGACATGTGGGAGGAAAACAGGGCCTCTGCCTTGGGGCTGATGAAGTGAATGGGGATGGAGAGCCCACTCGGCATATTACGCTAACCAATAGATTTGTGAGAGAGGGATTTGCGCGGGCCCGACATGTGAATGACATACAGAAGATAGGACAAATAAGTACACCCGAATACGAAACACCAAAGCCACAGCTTTTTTTGTTTTGTTTTTTTTTTGTTTTTGGTGATTGTGTGTTTGGTGCTGTGTGTGCTGTGTGCGTGGGTGTGAAGTTGACAGGGGCAATGCCGAGCCCCTAGCGGGCGCAATGTTACGACCCAAGAACACAATATACGCATGTCAAAATAAGATCGATAATAATATTTTTATCAGCTATAAAAACTCAACCAAGGTGTGATAGTCATTCACATATAGGACCCGTTATAATAAAACACGCACAATATCTAATTTGATATAAATTCGGACAAATATAATAAACGACCTGCTATTCACAATCGTAAGGGATGTATTGAATATAATAACAACTCATCGATATAATGTAATAACTCTAATATATCCCATACAAAGATCAAGACCATCATCCGGTCGAAGGCACAATCATAACACATCATTGAGATCAGAAACATACCAATATAAATATCTCTACTCGTCGATAGAGATATGCCACCTCAGATCACATTTGCACTCTTACAAGCGTATCCAAGTCATTGGTCTGAATGGATAAAATATGAAAACATGAGTTTAGAGTTCAGGAAGTATCAACTCTTATAAAATGGTACATATAAATGAGAAGCAGGGATATCAAATAAAAATCACGTAAAATAAAACACAATGTCTGTGAAATTTCTAAAAATCGAGGAGTGTCTTGTACTAGATTATCGTCCGAATCAAATAGTCCCGAAGGGACATAATCATAATAAATACGATCCGATCAAATCTTATAGACGATATCATATCATATGATCTAAGGTCACATTACATAATCGCGACCGTCACCACATCCGTGTGAGATACATACCATCGTTTGGATTTAAATCTTATAATGCAAAAATCGAGAGAAGACCGTGAGAACTAAAATATAAATCAAACACGCTTCAAATTTATCACATATTTATACGTATGAGGCATTCCTATCATCCAACTGTGGCCAATCAGTGTATCTCAAAATCATCATCCATATAAATACATATAGATTTATAAAGCATGCACGACATCGAAGAACTAAAGATAAATAATACAAATTTGATAAAGGATTACCCTCTTTTGATAACCATGGCTATATCGACTACGATTTAAGCTAACTGCTCAAGGCCCGACTACGGTTTAGCTCAGTAGCTTAAGACCATCCATGTACTTTGTCTCCCATAGATTAGGAACTTGTTCACTATATTTTACTACCTGCGGTTTTGGGTGTAACCTTAAATTTTAATTAGATATTAGGACGTCTGAATATATTAGTTCCGTCAATTCCTTACATTAGCTCTCAATTAAATACACTGTGGGGCAGGTCTGTTACTAAACGTCTCAAGCTTCCTTCCGACGAAAGTAGCCTATCATATACGTCCCCGTCGGGACTAAGCCTCCCTATCGGGAGTGGCGTAACAAATAGCCAATGCCTCGGATCACAAATTGACCCCTAGGGTCTCGGATCGCCTTGGTCCCATAGTAATCCTGCCCCTGACAGCGTGCGTATGGACCGATGCACGACCTAGTTTATGGTTTCACAATATATGGATATACAAACATATATATATATCATCTGCGTGTCCAAAAACCCTCTAGATCATAAATACCAATGTAAAATCACTGCACGACCCGTCAAACATACATGCATGTACATAATTAATAAATTAGGTGTGTATAAAAATACATGTATGCTAGTAAAATATCAAACAGTAGTCAAAACACATCAAAAATTAAATCAAACCAAGAATAGTGTTAAAGAATATTTACCTCGACTTTATACTCAGCAAATTTGAAGAAATGATGTCCCGAAGCACTTCAATCGAGCCTTTCTCTCTCCTTCTTCACGCGAAGCCCGCGACTGCCCTTCCTCTCTCCTCTGCTCACATGTTCTCCTGCGCTGCTACTGCCGCCGTCGCTCCTCTCTTGTCACTCCACCACCGCACTGCCTCACCGACAACCGTCGTTGCCCTGCATGGCCGTCACTGGCCTTTCTGGCGTAGCCCTTTCTCTCCCGTCGCAACCCTCTCTCTCTCGCGTGGCTTCTCCCCAGCGCACGGCTCGCACCACACTGCCTCAGCCAGCGCCGCACCACAGCTCACTACCACGACCACTAATGTCACCGCTGCCACCCTGAACTACTACCGTCGACTCTTCCGGCATCGATTCCCTCACCCTATGTCATCGCCGCCTCAACCCACAACCGCCGCAACCTCACCCGGGACCACCACGGGCTCACCCATGACCACCGACGCCGCCGACTGCCTCTCTTCTGTCCCCTCTCCCTTTCTCTCTGGCTCCTCCTCCTTCTGCAAACCCTATCCGCCCCTTCTCTCTCCCCGACCCCCTGCTTCCACTCTCCCATTCTTTATTATTATTATTATTATATCATTTTCTCTGTTATTTTTCTTTAATTATGAAATTCAAATCAGATTCTAGACAATTGTACGAGCACACTTCGGGTGCTACTCCAAAATTTCGATTGTTTGTCAAACTTTTATAATATTTTAATTTATTTTTACCTCGTCCGAAATACCAAATCACAATAAATATTAAAATATTTTAAATTGGGATCTGGATATTACACGCAAAGCATGCGCCTATTGCTTAGCACCCAGAAACAGGGCAGTGCTCTAGCTATGCACGACGATGGCAGCACGCGAGTCACAGGGCTTGCGATAGAAGTCGGGTCGGGTCTATGGCTGGCAACACACAACCGTGGGTGTGCGGCACGGGTTCACAGCCATGGAAAGTGCCATTGGCGCTGAGATTCACCAGTGAACAGGGATAAGCCACACACCAAATCTATGCACAAATTAGTGGATTTGGAGCAAATCGGTAAGACATTGGTAAAATCGGCTAAAAGGGTGTGACCCATGAATATTTTGAGAAAAATAAGTGTGGAAAGAGGGGCGGCGGCACCATGAACGTCAAAGTGCATCAACGAGAAAATCGATAAGGAAGGAGAGAATCACCTCGAGTGACGCCCACAATTAAGAGGAACGGGAGAGGATCCGGAGGTGGGTGAGAGGGAGAGGTGGCCGGAGTGAGTGGAAGGAGAGCGAGAATAGAGAGCGCAGAATTAGGGTTTTGCCAGGTGCTCGCTGCTTACTGGAAGATAAAGAGGGAACCAGCGGCGCTCGAGCGCATGGAAGGTCGGTGCACACAATTTGCGCTGGCGGAATTTTTTTCATTTTATTATAATTATAATTAGTATTATTATTATTATTATTTAAAAAAGAATAAAAGTTATTTCTCGAGAGACAAACACACACCGATGATCATTCTCAAAAATTTAAAACACGCACTATCCAAGTGTCTAGTGACGATGTCGACCAGTTGAGTGTCGATTGAAGTATGTTCAAGAGAGATAACTCGAGTTTCCATGAGCTTAGGAATGAAATGATGTCGAATATCAATATATTTGGTTCGCGAGTATTGAACAGAATTTTCTAAAATATTAATAGCACTAGTATTGTCACAATAAATGGTCATAATGTCCTCGATAATAGCTTAATCAAGAAGTATTTATTTCATCCATAGGAGTTGCGTATAACAGTTTCCTACGATGATGTATTCGGCTTCTGTAATAGAGAAAAAGATGGAATGTTGTTTCTTACTCATCCAAGTCACCAAGTTAGAGCTGACATAGAAGTATCCACCGGAGGTACTTTTGCAGTCATCAACATTTTCAACCTAATCAGTATCGGGAAATCTAGCCAAGGTGAAATTGGAGTTGTTAGAGAAAAAAATCCCATAATAAAAAATCCCATTAACGTATCAAATGATACATTTAACTGCACTTAAATGAGACTCTTTAGGATTAGATTGATATCGGGCGCAGATACCGACACTAAATATAATGTCGGGTCGACTAGCGGTTTAGTACAGAAGACTACCGATTTCACGATCACGCTCTTTCCTACAAGATCACGATCCAGTTTTGATGTAGTGCTCATGGGTGACCGGATATGTTTGGAGTTGTCAAGATTAAAATATTTTACAAGATCATTGGCATATTTTGCTTGAGAGATAAAACTACCGTGAGAAAGTTTCTGAATTCATAAACCTAGAAAGTATATAAGTTCTCCGATCATACTCATTTCAAATTTCAATGCCATGCAGTCACCAAAAGAATGAGTATGGAAGTCAATGGTAGCATCGAAGACAATGTCATCAACATAAATTTGGGCCACCAATATAAATTTTTTGATTATTTTTATAAATAAGATTTTATCAATACTGTCCCTAACAAAATCATGATCATTAAGTTATAAGGTGAGGCGCTCGTACCAAATTCTAGGAGCTTGCTTAAGTCCGTATAGGGCTTTTTTAGTTTGCACACATGGTCTTAAAAGACAGGATTCACAAATCTCTTTTGTTTCTCTACATAAACTTCCACTTGAATGAGACCATTGAAGAAGGCACTTTTTACATTCATTTGATATAATTTAAATCCCATGGTATAAGCAATTGATAGAAGGATACATATAGATTCGAGAAGAGCCACGGGAGCAAAAGTCTCATCATAATCAATGCCCTTCGCCTGTGTATATCCTTGAGCGACCAATCGAGCTTTATTATGGGTGATATTCTCATTTTCATATGTTTTATTTTTGAAGATCCATTTGATCCCGATGACATTTGTATGTGTAGGTTGGGGAACCAAGGACCAAACATTATTTTTCACAAATTGATTTAATTCTTCATGCATGACATTTGTCTAGCACTCATCAAATAAGGCTTCTTCAACCTTTTTGGGTTCAATATAAGAAACATAACAGGTAAGGCGAGCAGGTTTAGAACACGATGACGCAACCTCATACCTCCACTCAAATCACCTAACGTGAGGTCTTTTGGATGATTTAACTTTACCCTAACAGAAGGTTCCTTTATAGGAATGACACTAGAAGTCGCTTACAGAATATTAGTAAATGTTGAGTTAGGTGAAGATTCAACTTTATCATCCTCTTTATCTGGACAATCATGGATTTCAGTTTACTCATTAGTGATATCATTCACAACATTAATGGATTTCATAACGGTTTGAGTATGAAAATTGTAAACTCGATAGGCTTAACTAGTTAAGTAATATTCCAAGAGTATCCCTTGATCACTTTTTGAGTCAAACTTGCCTAATTTTTTCCTATCCCGTAAAATAAAATGTTGACTACCGAAGATATGAAAATGCTTAATGTTAGGTTTCTTTCCTCTTCAAAGTTTATCCGAATTTGTTTCTATCTCAGGTCTTAAGTAGACTCGGTTAATTATATGATAAGCCGTGCTCACTGCTTTGCCCAAAAAGTGCATGGCAATATTCTTACATTACATCATAATTCTAGTAATTTCTTGAATAACCTGATTTTTTTGTTCAACAATACAATTTTATTGAGGGATGACAGTAGATGATAATTTATGGTGAATTCCTTCTTCATTATAAAAATTTTTAAAACTAAAATTTTTGAATTCCTTTCCATGGTCACTACAAATTCTTACGATAAAAGTTTCTTTTTCATTAGTGAGTTTTTTACAATAAATTTTTACGTGATCAAACATATCAGACTTTGCACGAAGAAGGTTTATCGAAGAATATCTAGAGTAATCATCAATAACCACTAAAATATACTTTTTACCCCCCAAACTTTCAGTTCTAGAAGATCCCATAAGATCAATATAAGTTAGTCCAAGGAGACGCAATGTGTAAATGTCACTAAGAGATGCGTGACTCGTTCTAATTTGTTTTCCTAATTGACAAGGGCCACACATATGATGTTTGACAATTGGCAATTTGGGAAGTCCTTTAACACAACTTTTTGTCAAACTTTTAGACAGAATTTTAAAATTTAAGTGCCCAAGACATTGATGCCACATTTTTGTCGAATCAATTTTAACTTGATTGCTTCCTAGAATATGGTTTAGGCTTGATACCAAAAAGATTGTCGGGAGTTATCTTACCCTCTAAGACAATCGACCCATTTGTGTTATAGATGCAGCATTTATCCTAAAAAAATCAGACTTCACAGTTTTCATCACAGAATTGGCTGATGTTTGAGAGGTTGGATTTTAACTCTCAGACGTACAAGACATCATAGGATTTTGAGAGGCCAGAAATACATATCTGACCTTGTCCAAAAATGGGAGCTCTAGTGCCATCACCAAAGACAATCGTCCCATCTGGATGGTCCAACAATGAGAAAAATAGTGCTTTATTTTCACATATGTATCTAGAGCATTCATTATCTAAGTACCACAGAGACTAATTTTATGCTTTTAAAGCAATGTGAGCAACATTACATGAATAAGTTTTGGAAGAGTTTTTCAGCTCAATTTTCTTAATCCATATTTTTCTCCCCGAATTCACTTTTTGATACAATCTTTTTACTTATTCATTCAGTTGTTGAATGTGATTGATAAATTTGTTCATTTTATTCCTTATCTTTGGTTATACAGAAGATTCATAGTATAGTAGCGAAGAAAAATGTGACCAATTTTTTCATACGCATGGCAAGTATGCACAAACTTAAGCATGGATAGAGAGTTCCTCGATCTTTGGTTGACATAGGTATTTGTTTTAATTGACTTGTGATTTTTAACGGGTTTATTCATAACTTTTTGGCTATATGGATTAGGCAAAGGATTTGAGCCAAATCTTTTTCTCTATACGTTGAGGTACCGACTTAATGATTTTAGCTGTGTGAATATTTTTGTATGAAATTTTTATTGCAGAAACAAAGATAGTTTTAGGTTGTGGGTCGTGTCAAAAAACTTTCTCAACATACCCCAAACCCTTTTTATTTCCAGCAACTTTCTTAATCCCCAACGTGTGATCAAGTTTTTTGGTTCCACTAGAGAATTATTTCAGATCATTTTTAGTGTTTTCAAGCTCCATTTTTGGGGATTTAATTTTAGCAATTAAGAAACTATTTTTCTTTTCGAGATCATGATGAACAATAGTGGCACTACTCAATTTTATTATGACTTCTACCTTTTCGTTATCCAATTCGATGAGCTTACTATTTAAAGTTTTATTTATTTTTTTACTTTTAAACACTTCTTAAACAGTTTATCAAATATTTCTTGAAACCCAACAAGTTCGTTATTAGATTATTCAAGAGAAGAATCGGATTATTCAAGTAGCACGCTCGTAGCTTTATTACTACTAATAATTAATATCTTGAATGATATATAATTTACTTCATCATCTTTGAAGAATTTTTTAACATAATTTTTACCATCTTCATCATCTGTTAGAGGCGCATTTAAAATTTTTTTCTTCTAATGCTTGAAATTATAACACTCGGTACGGATATGACCAAAGTCGTGGCATTTATGGCATTGGATACCTTGGGGTTTCTTATTTTTATAGTCTCTATTTTTCTTTTTCTCATTCTTAGTCGAGGTATGAGATAGATTATTTTCTTTGGAGGCTTGTTTATTGTTCTTATTTTTTTTTAAAAAAATTAAAATTTTTGACAAATATGGCAAAATCCTCATCACTATACGACTCTTCATCCGAGTGATGATCTCACTATTCTTTTACAGTTTTGAGGGCAATTGATTTGTTTCGTTTTAATTGAGGAAGAGTATGCTCATATGTTTGAAGAGACCCAACAAGTCCTTCGATTCTCAATTTATCTAGATCTTTACTCTCTTTGATAGTATTGACTTTTGGTCTAAAACGTCCAAGTAAAGATCGCAGAACTTTTTAAAAAATTCTATTCTTAGGAAAATATTCTCCTAAATTAAATGTAGAGTTCACAATATC
>JAOVVI020005474.1:0-13426 GCA_028571085.2 Nepenthes alata
GGCTGCTCTTCGAGAACTAGGATCGTGGTCTCGACAATGAAGTCTGCCAGAGCTTGTGCTTTTATGGCTGGCCTAGGTCGGAACTCGATGCCGAACTCACCCAATTCGATAGCCCACTTTACCAACCGTCCAGAAACATCAGGTTTCAGGAGAATGCTCTTTAGAGGCTGGTCGGTGAGAATTATGACGCGGTGTGCCTGAAAGTAGAGCCTTAGTTTTCGTGCAGAGAATATGAGAGCTAAGGCCAACTTTTCTATGCACGGGTAGCGCGTCTCCGGACCGGTCAGTGTTTTGCTCACATAGTAGATCGGCCGTTGGGTATCGAAGTCCTGGCGTACGAGGACGGAGTTGAGGGACACCTCTGACACCGCCAGGTAGAGGTACAACTCCTCTCCGACCTTGGGCGACGTTAGTAATGGCGGGCTAGTCAGATATTGTTTCAACTCATTGAAGGCCACCTGATAATCTGCCGTCCATTGGAACCCGTTTGATTTTGTTCCCGTTAGAGCCCTCAAGAATAGCTGATACTTGTCACCAGATTTCGCTATGAAGCGGGACAAGGCTGCCAATCGTCCAGTCAGTTGCTGGATATCCTTAATGTTTCGTGGGGGAGCCATGTTCGCGAGGGCCTTGATTTTCTCTGAATTTGCCTCGATCCTTCGTTGGGAGACGATGAAACCCAAGAATTTTCCCGAGGTTACCCCAAAGATGCATTTAGCCGGATTCAGCTTCATTTGATGCTCATGGAGCACCTCAAACGACTCTGCCAGATTGCGGATATGGTTGTCAGTGGTTCTGCTCTTGACGAGCATGCCGTCAACATAAACTTTCATATTTCGGCCGATTAGTTTCTCAAACATTTTGTTTACCAGCCGTTGTAGGTGATTCTTGCGTTCTTCAGTCCAATGGGCATTACCCTATATCAGTAAGTCCCCTGGTCCATCATAAATGAGGTATGCTCTTCGCCCTCCGGGCTCATCCGGATCTAGTTATAGCCCGAATAGGCATCCATGAAGCTCAATAGCTCATTTTTGGACGACAAGTCAACCAGCAGGTCAATCCTGGGTAAAGAAAAATTGTCTTTTGGGCAGACTTTGTTAACGTCGGTGAAATCGACGCACATTCGCCACTTCCTGCTGCTCTTCTTTACCAGGACTACGTTGGAGAGCCAATCGGGGTACTGGACTTCTCTGGTGAATTCGGCGTCCAGCAGTTTCTTTATTTTCTCCCGGATGGCGACCAACTTTTCTACTGAGTGATTTCTTCGCTTCTGCCTGACGGGCTTTAGGTCCGGGTCGAGGTCCAGCTTGTGGGCAATTACTCGGGCCAGAATCCCAGGCATGTTAGCGGAAGTCCATGCGAAGATGTAAGCGTTCCGTCGCAAGAACGTGATCAGCTCGTCGCGCAGTGCACCGGTGAGTGAGCCGCCGATCCGTACCACTTTTTTGGATCCTCCAGATTCAGTGGGACCAGGTTGGTTGCCTTACCGGACTGCGCCTGCTGCAAGGTCGTTTCGTCTCGATGATCAAGTTCTCCCACCGCTTTGGTGCTGTCGTTAGGAGCAATTTGGGACATGTAGCATGTTCGTCCGGTGACTTGGTCACCCAACACTTTGCCCACACCGTATAGCGTTGGAAATTTTATTTTGAGGTGTGGTATTGAAGTGACGGCCCCAAACGTTGTTAGGCACGGCCGGCCCAGTATAGCGTTGTATACACAAGGCAAGTCGACTACCAAGAAGGTAAGTGTACGACTTGCCGTTTTCGGGTATGTTTCTAGGTTAACTTCTAATCGGATCGCCCCTTGGATGGGCACCGGTTCGTTGTCAAGGTCGTACAATAGGCCTTCGGCAGGTTTTAATTAATTCTTTTTCAAACCAAGTTTCAAAAACGCATCGAGATAGAGCAAATCGCGAGAACTTTCATTGTCAACGAATACTCGTTTCAGCTGGTAGTTGACGCTACCGTCGGAAACGAGTGTAGATACAACAAGGGGGTCTGCATGGGGGGTTGTTTATTCCTCCCAGTTTGTTGCTCCTTGTTGTCCGTCGGGTTCTTGATCGGTCGGGTGGTGATCATGTTGACCACCCCTGCAGCAACTTGGTTTTGTGGAGGGGAAGGCCCCGGTCCTTCTCCTCCCGTCGTACCAGAGCTCTGACCAGGGCCCTTAACGAACCTGGTGAGATGACTCCTTCTGATCAGCTCTTCAATCTCCCGTTGGAGGGTCTTGCAGTCTTTTGTGGAGTGCCCGGGAGATCGATGGAAATCGCAATACTTGGACGGATTTCCTCCCTCCGCCTTCTTAAGTGGTTTTGGCCACTTAAGGAATTTCTCCCCACGGATCTACATGACGACGTTCGAACGCGTATCAGTCAAGTGCTTTAGGTTGATGGGCACGTAGTCCTTGCGCTCTGGTGGTCTGATCCTGTGGTGCTTTCGGCTGGAATGATCGTCACCGTTGTGTTTCCTCTTTCCTTCAGTTGGGAAAGAGCGAGGCTGTTCGGTCCGATCAGGACGTTTAGCCTCGTTGGCCTCCTCCGCTGCCGCGTAGGCCCTGATGATCGATCCCGCTTCCCGAAATGTCATCGAGTTCTTATGTGCCAGGTGCCTGAAGAAGTATCCATGCGCCAGTGCCGAGATGAAACTGCCTAGTTTCATTTCCTCCGTGAGTCGGGGGATCCGCCTAGCTTTTGCCACGAAGCGATCCTGAAACTTCCGCGGGTTCTCCCCATGCTTTTGCTTGATGTGCGACAAATGCCAAGGCTGCTTTTACTCCCTGCGGCTGGAGGCATACTGTGACAAGAAGAGATCTGTAAGGTCCTTAAAACTTCGGATTGAGTCCGAGGGAAGATGATGAAACCAGATGCGCACGTCTCCTTTTAAGGTGAGCGGGAAGCAGCGGCACATGGCTGCGTCCTCCAGCCCCTGTAGACCCAGATGGTTGCGAAAGTGGGCGAGATGATCAACGGGATCAGCACTCTGAGTCAAGGGCCGGCATTGTACGAGTCACGAGCTGGCATTTTAAATTCTGCCGGCATGGGATGGTTTATGATCTCCGCTGTGAAAGGAGATTTGTTGATATTGGCTGTGTGCTCATCGTCTTTGAAGACACGGTTCCATATGTTCTCTAGCCTCGGATCTGCTTGAACGACATTTCCAGATCTTTTGGATTTGAGTTATGTCCTCAACTTCGTTCTTTCTCTGGTTTGTCCAGTAGCCGGGCGACTGCTATCACCGGTAGATCTAGCGGCCCGGGATGCTCCCTCCTAAGCCCGGGCTCTAGATTCTATATGAGAATATCTGGGGTTCCTTTGTTCTGGACTTTTCTCTAGGGTCGCACTGATTCCTCGCTTCTCACGCCTTAGACAGCTTTGAGCATGTGAGGACTTCGGTGCGCGAACATTGGTTAGCCTTCCGAGCCTTCAGGTCGGAACTTTCTTTCTTTGGCCTCATTGTATAGATGCCGGTGAGGGGGCCTCCGCCGGTGCAACCCCCTGCTGCGCTTGCTCCTTGCGGGAGCAGAGTATCTGAAGCATCTTGTTGGTGTTTAGCATATGCTCCGCCAGGTTTTAAAAGAAAGGCGCTGGAATCCCGCCGGTTACCCCATTGACCACGACACCAGTGGCGTGGTTCTGGTCTGGCGAGGCCACATCTCTGGTTGGATCGCTTGTTTGTGCCTTCGTGTTCACCATTTCGATTGAGGGTATTGGTTGAAAAGGGTTTCTGGGAAACGTAGCTGGCTCTTTGTAAGCGCTTCCCATAGACGGCGCCAATGATGTGCACCTGGATCCTACTTCGAACCGATTCGGGTTGAATGGGACGCTTGGATCCGGCTCCGTTCACCGAGTTTGGACTCTGCACACCACTACAACAAACAAGAGATCAGGTGTCGGCGGGATGTTGTCCTACCAAAAACACTCCGACGCTCACGTCAACAATAAGCCTTCGAAATACGATAAGGTAACTGGAAATGAGAGTTGAGATAGAGAGAGAGATTGTGGTAGGAAGGAGTGTTCGCCTTTAGATGTAAGAGACATTCTTGCGATTCGTCGAGAGCGTAGTTTCCCGACTCAATGTTCACGGTGAACAAGCGGGATGTTGAGTCCCGTAAGCGTGGAAGCTTTAAATGACGGAGCTCGGGGAGTGAGTGAAGTATCTGGAATCTGAAGGCTTGGTGTGGGATTATTGCAGTAAGCGATTGTGTGTTTAGGAGCGAGCGTTAGTATGCTCAGGGATTCTCCGTCGTAGTTCTTTGTTGTTTTCTTTTTTTTGTCCTCTCTCCAGAATGGAGACTCTGTGGGTTTATATAGATGGTGGGCAGGACGACCTTCCTTGGTCAAGAAGGCGCGATCCCTGCATCGTGTTGGGCGGCGTTCCTTAAGTTGGAAGGCTTGACTTGTGCATTCTGATGGGATCGTTTTCTTTCTGAGCGGGTAACGGTTCTCTAGATTACTTGCCTTCTTTCTGCGCTTCTGTTACCGTTAGAGTCCATTGTAGGCAGGAAGAGAGAATCTGGCGCCTTCCTCTTGGGAAGGGCGTCGATCTTTAGTGGAGATTGGCTTGAAGGAAGGCGCGAAATTAGGGAAATGGACTGTTGCTTGTCGTGTACGGAAACGTCTGCTAAATTGGGTCTAGCCCATATAAAGTCTTTACCTTTTCTCGTTCTGATGTTACAGTGCTCCCGGTTAACAGAGATGTTGACTATCTTGAGGGAGCGTGTTTGCCGCCTAATTGGCATTCCACACGGTCAATGCTAGCGTTGATCGTCCAAACGCGCGTCTGGGTTTTCTTGGATTTTTGGCTATTTTTCTTATTGGGCCTTCCTTCTATGGGCTTACCCATCACTTCCTTTGGGATAAATTATACGGGAAGAAAGGGAGCTGAGGGTAAGAAAAATAAAACAATCAAGGAATGCAAGATGTTATTTTCTTTATTCTAAGCTTTGATAAACTGCCTCAATTGGTTAAGCAACTTTGCTTTTCAAAGCATGTCGATGGTCATATTTGCTAAGAATTCATCGGAAGGAGAAAACCTGTTGTTTCCTTTGTTTGATTATAGAAAAAACCCGAAGCTCTTAGTGTTACAGTTTCGTTGTTTAGTTTTTCACGTGAAAAATAGAACTGCCTTAAAGTATGGTTTGTGTGGGGATAATACCTAAGGCTTAGAGAGAGGCATGTTAAATTTGTATCATGTTAGTTGTTGGAAAGTATGTTATGGGAATGATTTGTTTCAAAAAAAGTAGGAGAGTTCTTGTGGGACTATTATTATGCTGCTTGTTCCGATTTTTTCCTCCATTAATGCTGGCATGATGTAATTTTTGCGCCTTTCCATTATTTTGTAATATGTATATGTATATTTGTGTGTGTGTGTGTGTGTGTATGTGGATTGGAGAAATATTGACTAGTTTGCACAGAATATATATGTATATATATGCAGATTGGAGATATACTGACTAGCTTGATATCTGTGCAATGCATGGGAAATGTTATGCTGTTCTCATTTGGGGAAAAAAAATATACCCAATATAAAGTCCAAATGTAAATATCTATGTTTGAGGTGATGGAGAAGAATAACATAAATGGTGGTGTTAATAAATGATATTTTCACACAAATAATAACACAGCTGGAGTTTTATTCTAGTGATATTAATATGTTTCTTATATCTGATCATTCCACGAGGTTGTAGGTTTAAACCTTGTCACCAGGAGGATGCAAGTCAGGTAAAAAAAAAACGCGCTATGTTAAGGCAAAAAAATGTAGGACAGAAAAAAACAAAATCCACAACCAAAAGTTATTTTACCTTCTTAAATATGGAAGGAAAAAGGAGGATCAACTAAGTGATTTGGTGATGACATCACACTTGATTGAGGTGGCAAATATGACGTGTTGAAACTTGGTGAAGATGCTTCTGCTTTATAATAACACTAGTTATTCTACTCCCCTCGCCATACTAACGGGTATGGTAACCAGTAACAGATGACGACTTTGTGTCATGATAATCCTTGCAATGTGTGATTGTTACTTTTCTAAAATCCAGTTTATGTGAATTTTATGTGTTAACTATTAGTATTGTTCTGGTGTGTAGTTCGATGGTGGTTATTTTGTCATGGTTGACAAATATCTCAGTTTAAATTGTGCATTTTGCAGTTAAAAAGTCAGTAATTGCTAAAGATTTGCAGGCTCATGCCCGTGACTTATGGGATCTGTTACCTGCATTTTGTCGTTATCCTACTGATATTGGCCTGAAGTTTGAATCTCTTGCTAAACTGTTTCTCATCAAACTGGAGAAAGACACTTCTACACATGAAGATATTGCCATTGCTTTGCAGGTTAAAACTGGCTGATTTTCCTACACTTAACTCCTACTTGTTTTGTTTATTTTCCCTGTCCTTGTATATCCTTAAAAATATCTAGTGTCTTCATAAGATTTTGTAGTTTCTTTTGCACTAAGCCATTTCTAATTTAATAGGAACTTGTGAAACAAAACAAATGTGTAGTTCAATCTAATGATGATGCTGGTGAGCCTGCAAAGCATCCAAATAATTTGCCATTAGAAGATGCTCTTATGAGGACTAGAAGTTTGCCTACTTACTCGAAGAAGATTGCAGGCCGAAACATCAAGGCAATGTCATCTTGTTCTGGAAGATTGCTTCAGGTTCTGGCAAACATTTTTCTTTCTTCAACTCCTGAAAAGCGGTCATCTCTGAAGGTAAATCTTGCTAGCTGCATCCCCTATAAGTCATCTACTACAAGTAGTGATTGAATTAAGGTTGTCAATGTTTTTGTTTGAGGTTTTATCCATGGTTTTCCTCATCTTAGGTGTGTAAGCATATATATTGGTTGCCAACCACTAGGGACACTGACTGATTTCCTTTTCTTTTTAATTGTTCTGTTCATGTTTCAACTTATGTCCATGTTTATAGAAAGGCAGAATGGTGGTGTTCAACAAGGTTTATTTGTGGAACATCTTTAGACTCAATTTATACCACCCATTTATTTGTGGAAGCCCCATGCATTTAATAATTCGGTAGCACCATGTCCCCCCATACTCATTTAATCACGTAGGGAAGTGGTAATCTGGTAATTGCTTTTTCCAGCCTTGGTTTTTCATTCTAAGGTAGTTTTTGGCACATCTAGTTCATTTCTTGTGGAGATGTGTCAACTTCCTTTTGTTGACACCTATTTCCTCTCTTTATAACTTTAATCAACATTTTCGGTTTTTCATTTCTGTTCGCTGAAAGCCAGTTTTGCGCATGTCCACGACATTTGTGGGAATCATGGAGCTTTTTGCCTCTGCTTTTACTTAATGAAACACTAGCGTTTTCCTCAAAGTCTTACATATATGCAACATAATTATCTACTCAATTATTGCCCGATTACTACACATTGTTGCACTCGAAAATCTGGCTAGAGGACAATGATCATGATCATCTTTGCAAAGATTTCTCTGTTTCTAAATTTGTATCTTCCTATTTGTATTTTTTTTTCCAAAAAAAATTAAATATTTTTGAAATGATCTGAGATTGTTGTTATAATAGATCTTTGAGCGCCAACTTCTAGATATTATTTTTTTATGGATAATGACCAACTTTTCTTTGCACTTATGATGTGTTGGATTTGGATGCCATTATCCATTTTTCATGTGTTGGTTTATTCTGCCACAGGATGCCATCCGATGCTTAGCATCAATATCTAATTCTTCAGTCACTAAGATGATCCTAATTTCATCTCTTGAGAGGTTTGAACTACTAAATGCTCTAAATGAGTCTGGAAAGTTCAATCTGTCAAATGCATCACCTGAAGTGGCCCCATGTAACTCAATCTCCACAAACAGTGTATCACCAAGGTAAAAACTGCTTTCTTCCCTCCTGTTGTTTTGTATACTCTAATAGGAAAATGTGTTTGGAATTCCCAAAAGATATGATAGGAAAATGACAGTGCACCTTAATATTGCCTAATTGTTGGTGTATGTAGTTTCATCAATATTTTCAACTCAGATGATACATGATGGCATGAATTTTTTCTCCAAATCAAAATAAATTTCATACAGGTGTTTGATACTGGAGTTGGCTTCATCATTGGTGGAGGGAGCTGATGAGGATTTAATTAGCATAATCTTTAGGCTGGCAAAGCACGTTTTGCAGGTTTCTACTCTTTTTAGTTACCCATGTATTGCACCATGTGTATACGCTGACTCAATTTTCTTGGTATTTAGGCTGGGGATAGGGTTGGCCTTTGTGAAGCTTACTATACTTTGAGCCGAATTTTGAAGGTTGGCTGTCACCCTGTGTTTTTAATTGTCTCCCTTGCTAACTATATTCACTGTTAGTGGGCTTCATTCATCTTAATGTACTGCAGGAGCATTCTTGGTTTTGTTCTTCACAAGTTGATGAGCTGGCTGATTTATTAATTGGTCTGAAGGCTTCTTCTGATGTTAACTGTCTCCAAAATCGCCTTGTTACCCTTGGAATTCTGCTAGTTAACACTTTAATGGTAGAATTGTTTTTCCTTATTCTGTTTTTATGTTGTCTCCAACAAAATAGTCATGATGTCTGCAGGGTGCATTTCATGTGTCAATCCTATTTTTATTTAGGATCTTCCTTCTACCTACTGTCCTGCCTGTGTCATGGGTAGCTTCCAGGTGCTTTTTCGTATCAGATCAAGGAAATAGTCTCCTTATCCATTTATTTCAGAAGTAGCAACAAAGGCCTAGTCAAAGTGATTTGTTTTTTGTGCGTATACTTAATAGTCCTGCTTAACACTGTTTCACAATGTAATTGGATGCTTCTGTCATTGTGTTTTAGAAGCTATGTTGGATTATTATATTTTTCAGAAGTTACTTGAAAACTCTGCTACCTCCCTTGAAGGCTTGCTGGTTGGGATCATGTCTGTTCTGACTATAATGTTTCTATATACATATAATATGTACTTAAACTTGGAGAAAGTACTTGTTTGTTTTCAAGATGGTTGTTTGATTGGCTATCATCTATATGTTTTGGATGTATAAACAATGTCATCAATGTTGCTTATATTTTGTAGTATTTGCATCCTTGCATAAATTGTGGTGCAATAAAAATAGTATTGATTCTTTCTTGCCGAATATATATTTTGCAGAGCGGTTCGGATGTGGAGAACACAAAGGCATTTCTTATTCTCAATGAGATTATACTTGCATTAAAAGATGTAAGTGTTTTGTTAAAATGTGACTTGGCTTGGTCGTCCCATTGTTGTTTTCAAGACCTTCGTTCTCTTCCAAAAGTCTCTTGGCATGGACCATCAGTATATTTTCCCAGAGTTTTTGCTTTAAGGAGGCTTCTTCATGTTTATTTGGCTTTTTATTTATTTCCATCTGTCCCTTTTCTTCATTCTCTCTTTCCATGGGTGGGGGATCCATAAGTCTTCTGAATTGCCAGACTTAGATATCCTTTATGTTGGATACAAGGACACTTTCTCTGCAGCAGACCATCAAACTTTGTCTTTGCAATATGATCTATAATGTGTCCTCAGATTTCACGTCAAATTTGCATTTATCATGCCAAGTAACTGAAGTTATTTCACAGGTTTTTCAGGTCTTTGTGCCATCTTTTTGTTAGTATAATGTGCTGCATCACTTGTAAATGCTTTGTGTGAATGCTTGCCTCTTCTGCTAACAAGTTGTGCTCGTTTACCACTATGTAGTCTAATGAAGAGGCTAGGAAAATGGCTTATGATGTGCTGCTTCAAATGAGTTCCAGCCTGAGGAAGTCATCATGTGTTAATTCCGACGAACCTTATTCCCAAATGATTAACATGGTAAGTATCTCAATGACCTCAAACTGTGAAAAAACTCAAACCAAGGCAAGGTCTCACATCGTGTTATCTATATCTAATTACATGCATAGATTATATACAGTTCATGTTATCTAAAGGTGAGTAAAATTTAAGATTGCGATCTGTCTATATAACTTATAATTTTCCATATTTTCTGGTGTTTTACCCATTCAGTTATTTAGGATACTACTAGTCTACATTTTGCTATTGGAAAATGTTATACCATCCACCCTATGCATAATACTGAAATGAATTTATGCTGCTCAGTGCTTTATTAGTGATGATCCACTACAAAATGTTCAGGTGATAGGATATCTTTCCAGTTCGTCTCCTCACATGATGAGTGGTGCAGTTTCTGCTCTTTCTGTGCTGGTATACAAGGAACCAGATTCCTGTTTGTCAATTTCTGATCTAGTCCCTTCTGTTCTAGCTTTGTTGAAGAGCAAATCTGTTGAAGTCATAAAAGTGAGTTTCTAAAACTTCCTTTGATTGACTAATTTTGGCACTGCTAGCTTTGGTGTATAACATTCAACTATTATTTGCTGTGCAGGCTGTCTTGGGCTTTGTGAAAGTCCTAGTTTCATGTCTGCAAGCAAAAGACCTGCAGAATTTTCTTTCTAGTATTGTCGGTGGAGTTGTTCCTTGGTCATCTGTCTCAAGACATCATTTCAGATCAAAGGCACTTCTGATTTTTTCCTCAAGAACATGCTTTCTGATATCTATTCTTTGAAGATTTCTGATGATTTGTGCACTTGTGTTGGCTAGGTCACTGTTATACTGGAGATCGTGATAAGAAAGTGTGGTTCTGCTGCAGCTGAGTCAGTGACTCCTGAGAAATATCGGGCATTCCTAAAGAATGTTTTGCAGGTAGTTTTTGTCCATCTTGTATTTATAGTTCACTAGAAGGTTTTCTTCTAACAGAACAACCGTCTTTTCAGGGTCTCATTCCTGAAATCACCTTTGTTCTTTCTCGTCCCCTCCCCATCTTGTTCAAACCATCCTGTCTTTATGGTAAAATTTCAAATTATTGACGCATTTGACAGTTTTTAAGTATTTCCATTGGTTATTTTGCTTGAAAGGTTGTTGAAAACTTTAACCTTTTCACATTTAACTTTGTAACTTAGTAATCCTTGTTTTTTTAATCAATTTTAGAATTTACAAATCATTTGTGGTACGTTTGGTTGTTGGAATGGAATAAGGTGGGAATGAAATAGTTATTCCAGGAAATAGAATAGGATGAGAATAGAGTTGGAATTGTTATTTTCATATTTGGTTGCTTGAATAGAATAATGTGGGAATTAGTATTCCATTATTTGGTTTGTAGAATAGTAAGAGGAATAAGGTAGGAATAGTGTTAATGATAATAATGATAATAGTAATAAAATAATAAAAATAATAATAAAACAAAATAATAATAATAATAATAATAATAAATAGTGGGAATAGCTATTCCCACAAATGTAAGAATAAATCTTCCCTGGGAATATTTATTTTCGGTTAAAATTGTAATCAAATGGAGGAATATCTATTATCAGAGAATAGAGATTCTATTTCCACCTAATTTCTCCAACCAAACATTTGGTTAGGGCCCATGTGTATGGCATGTGAGATGGACCTTTGGTCCTTTTGTGCAAAAACCTAGCAGAAACCCTGACAGAAGAATTCAAGGTGTTATATTACTGATGCAATATAAAACATCGTGGTTTTTGAAAAGAAAGAAATGAACAATCGTGGTTTAGAACAGAACCTTTGTTATAAAGTTATTGCGAAGTGCTTTTTAGGTATTTATGGGCATGGATTGAATGGATGCAGAATCGTCGTGGCAAGACCACCTCCCAGAAGAGCAACTCAGTTGATAGGGAAGGAAAGCTTGGAGATTCTCCCGCCAATGGGTATGTTTTGTTTTCATGTCTAGATTGTTTATGTTTGCTTTAATTTCCGAATTATGTTTCATTTTTCCATTTTCTTTTTTATCATTTTGGTTCCTAATATGTGTGCAATTTTTTGATCTTTCAGAAGGAAGAGGATGCAGAAAAATACCGATGTGGAGAAAAATGAGTCACTGTTGCGTAAGAGGAAGAGGGGGAAGTTCTACCCCGACAAAAAAGTACATTACACCACCGGTAGTGGTGGAGGTGGTGCTGAGTTTGGCAATATTGGTGCAAAACCTTATTCACTTGGAAAATTAAATAAGGGAAAAGGAAGGGATTTTGATTTAATACCCAGAAAGAGAAAAATGGAGCAGAAAAACATGAGCCAAAATGAGGCAGGAAATCTACGAAGACCTGCAAGCATTAAGAAAACAGGGAACAGACAGAAGATAACGAAGAAAATTAAGAGAAGCAATCAATGAACGTTGTTGTGGGATGATGCAGGCAGCAGAAATGTTGCTTATTTTAATCGGAGCAACAAAAATGAAGATCTGTTTTCCCTTTTGCCATTTTTGTTGAAGATCAATCTTGCTGTTGGCTGTTAAGCAGTCTTGTTCTTTGCCCCGGGGGGTCTTACGTATACGGAAAGCAACAAGTTTGTGAGATGGGTAGATGATTTCATCTTGCGAGAGGCAGTTCTACTTATTGGAGGGGCAACAGGCAGGAATGGTAGCATACTTGCTTTTTACCAGGTACACCATACATGGTTTCTTGCTTTTAAACTGTCCATTTGGAGCTGAGGAATTTGGAGGAAATGAAAAATTAGGAGGAAAATATGTTATATAAAATTTCCTCTACCTAGTTCTTAGAGTTAAATCCATTCCCTAAGCTCATATGCATCTGTGGTTTTGCCAAGTTCTGATATAGTCTTACTGGTGGGGAGGTTTTTATATCCAATTAACGGTTAGGATTAGAAGCTGGGTGGATGAATGTTAGAGATCGAATAATCATTTAAATCACTTGAGGTAATTTTTACTATTTTTCGGTGGATATGGAAGCCTCCTATTTGGAGGATTATTACAACTCTTTGGTTTTCATGGATCTAGTTGTTTTAGATGGATATGTAACTTTAATTACTTGTTAATGAAATGATGGCAAATCATTTGGCATTGGGTGCATGGGAAATCGATGAAGCAATTGAAATCTGGCCGGTGCCATGGGGTAAAGCTTGTGTGCATCTCATAAGGCACTGATATCCAATTTAGTAAATGTGTGCCTATGTGATTTTGATTTGTCCAATCCTGTGACATTGGTGTGTAAATTTTCTCTACGAGTTTAACGTGCTGTGGATTCTGAAATATCAACGTGATTCTCAACGGTGAAACCTTATCTTTTTGAAGTTGATGACGATGGTTATGGTATAGGCGGGCACTTCTCTGAAGGTTGGATAATAATAATGCTGGTTAAACTATTGACAATTTGACAGACAAGGGTTTCTCTAATGGAGGCGTCTATGCAAAACACACAAGCAGCAAGGAGGAGCCGAGAAAGATTTGAATCATCAGAAACTTTTTCGATTCCAAGATCCTTCTGCCAAGGAAGCAGGCAATGCAGTGATCAGAAGGTTCTTATGAGCATGTGAATTGGACCTCGATGAGGCTGGCTTATACGCTGTTCTTGAAGTGCCTTACTTGGAGGCCATCCTACGTACTCAGCAGCAGCGTATCTCCATTGGAGGTACGTGAT
>JAOVVI020005476.1:3405-16460 GCA_028571085.2 Nepenthes alata
AATATAGAAAATAAAGCTCAATTTTATAATTTTAAATCTACTTTTTATATAGAATAAAAAAATAAAATACAGAAATTTAGAAGTGTGGAACATAATAGTCAATAATCTAACCAAACCTTGTTGAAGGGAAAAAAAAAACGTAAACATTTCTGTATTTTATGCTTATATTTCGTTTTGCTTTAATTTGTATTAGTTGTCAGAAATATCGAGGGATGCGAAAATGAATGAATGGTACATAATAACGACGCTTGAAATAAATTTGATTTTATTTCTAAACTTCTATTGAAATTGAAGGTTTGTAAGAAATTTATGAAGTTGTGAGTGACTTTATTGTGAGCCTCACCCACATAAGACGGGCATTTGGAGAACGCATGAGTTTGCACAAGACACGCTTAAGTGGATATATCAAATAAGAGCCACGCGGTATTCGTACAAAATTTACTCAAACAACGCACTTTATAAGAGGTGCACGTAAGGTTCGTATGAGGTGTAGGTGAATGAAAACTAATTTCAGCTAATCAAAAGTATCTATACCTGATAGAAGTATGAACACACTTGTGATAAAATGGCTTGCCTGATATGCACCTAAGAGACCTCGTGCATAGATTGTATAATGGGATTGTGGTGATCCAAATCCATGTGCGACTATTATCCAAATTTGAGTATATGAAAAATATAAATTTCAAACATTAACATCTCATAATTATAAATAGTAAAATATGATAACTACAATTTAAATATCTTATTTATAAAAAATTATTAAAAAATATAATCCCAAAATTCATCAAATTAGAAACAAAAATACTGAATGCATCACTAGAATATGAAATAAATGAAGTCCTCTCTAACTAGGTTCTCAAAGATGCTAAGACTTGCAACTCTTTCTCCAACACTAGAGTGAATTATCTTTATCATGTGCTACTTTGAAAGAAATAAACAGTAAAGATAAACCAAAATCCTAATATGTAATTCTCGTTAAAGTCAATAACAATTGAAACTAAGTTATATAGAAAATTCATCTGTCAAAAATATACTTCAACAATATACAATATATGAAAAATAATATTCTTTTCTGAATAATTAATGAAATAATAATAATATCAATAATAATATAACTCAAAAATAATATGAATAAGCAATAACTATGATATTAACTTTGTAATTAATCTTAATAGCTTAAATGATATCTAATGGATCCTAACAAATCCTAATTAATATAACTAAGTCTCAAAATATCCATAATATTAAGAAACTCACTTGAGTTTTTCAGAAATCTAACTTAATAGGAAATCATAACAATATAAGATATCAATAAATTTTGTGGATCTTATTCTATCATTGTGACAAAAAAAATTATGTATTTAAGCCTCCATCGTTTGGATAAATCACTCGAGGTCCTAACATCTACCACAGTCCTTTCAAAAGCTGTATCTTCTATAATCTCTCTCATTCATGATATCTCAGATTTCATCTCAGCAAAATAATCACAAGGCTATAAGTATTTTACTCTAAAAATCAATCAACTTCTAACACCAAATATAGAATAGGTATTAAAAAAGTATAGATTATATTATGGTATTATAGGTTTTTATTTGTCTAGATATCTCAAAATTTTTATATACTTTTCTTTCCTTAGCCATAGAAAAAAATAAAATTATGATTTGAAAGGTATTCATGTGATTCAAAAGGTAACACAAATAAAATCATAAATATTAAAAAAGAATAATATGAGTACCTAAATATTTTATGTTGTTACCTCTCACTAAGTCTCATAATATCTTCTAACTAATGAGTCTAACCATATGGTTATCCTTTTCAATCATTCTTAATTACTCACATAGAATGACAATATATTGATATGTTCAAACTCACTCTAGTCCTCGTATAACCACATGACCTACTAAAGGTTGTTAAGTCTCCTCATCCGACTATTTACATATAAGCCAAGAAAATTCTTAGAAAAATCATAAACTATCTATTCCACCTATTTCTTAAAGTGTCTCGGCCACCATCTTTATGGCCTTATCATAATAAAACCTTCTACTTTCTTTAGCATACAATCTATCATATTCAAGAAAATAACATTATATTTAGAACACTTCTCCTAGGCACACGGCCATCGAGTGTAAAAAAATTATCTTATTATATATCCTATAATTTAATAAGGAGAATCATGAATATATGATACTATTTATAAATTATCTTATAAATTTTTAATCCTTCTAAATTTCTCAAAAGGCCCTTCGCCACGTAGGGTTTATACATATCCCTTTTAAAGTTTTACTAGTTTACTATTTATTTTTCATTATCTACCATAGATCTAAGGAAACTATAGAGTATAATAATATTTCAGATAAAAAATATCTATTTCAATTGTTGAAGTCAAAAAATCTGAATCCCTCCTAAAGTCATGAATATGCTTCCAAAAAATAGTAGATTCAACATTAAAGGTGACAATCCTTAACCAATATTCTTTGAAAAAAATTAGGAAGTTCCCAATCGCGATTGATATCGACTCTTTTTCAAATCACGGAATAAGGATACATACGAATATGTAATATACATAAAATATATTCAAATCTAGATACATTTAACTATCGAAATAAGCACAATAAATAACAATATCCAAAACAAGATTTTTAGTGACAAAAAAATAATCAAAGTTAAATCCTCTGAATTTCAATGGCCATTAAAAATAATATACTAAGAAGGTCAATATATAAATCGGGTGGTACAGATATATTAATTTTGTCACTTACTACCCAACTTATGACCCCTACCAAGGGGCTTATTGGATTTACCTTCTATAACAAAACTAAACACATTCTAGTCTTCTTATCAATCTCGTTTCACAAATCATAGAATTTTTACGCACTACTAGATCCTAATTTTTATACCTCCCACGTCTCATATGAAAGTTAATAGGTAAAAAAATGTGTGTATAATAAAATATATTTATTTTATAAGAATGTAATGAAAAACTTTTAAGATTAATGTTCAATGATCGAGAAAGAGTTTTCTAAAAAAACGATTTTGCAAACTTTAAAGAATAGATCTTTAGTGGAGCTGCCTTATACAATATATTGAAGGAAGGTATATATAGAGAGGGCCCAAAATTAGATTAAAAAATGTAACAGATAAATAATACGCGCCCAACACTTGAGCGCTACACAGGTGCACATCAGGCCTACATTTGATCTACGCTCCTATGCTCGAACAACAATCGAGCACTCATCAAGCGTGCATAATTTGAAAAGTGTTCTCGTGCATGTCTTAGGCGCACCTCAAGTGTGAACATTTTGGAAAGAGTGTTCGTGTGCATCTCGGGTATGTCTTGATCATGGACATATTGGAAGGGCGTTCATACACAGATCAAGCACAAGGTAAGTATAGATATTAGGGGTTACACATTTGCGAATATCAGATATAAATCTAACATAAGTTTTTATAACACTAGATAATATACCAACGACCAACCAGATTTAATCACGAAATATGTTAACACATAATATGCCTAACAATCTTTTCCTTTGAAAATTCTCTAACAA
This sequence comes from Nepenthes alata, assembly GCA_028571085.2. Taxonomy (NCBI): domain Eukaryota; kingdom Viridiplantae; phylum Streptophyta; class Magnoliopsida; order Caryophyllales; family Nepenthaceae; genus Nepenthes; species Nepenthes alata. The sequence goes on from JAOVVI020005476.1 coordinate 6,954, forward strand.
AGCTCTTACAAATCATAAACTAAAAACATATGAACCAAGAGTTTAAAACCATCGATATAGAATTTGTGTACATAAAAATCTACTCTTAACAGCAAAATCGATATAGTAAACTCAAATGGTAGAAGACACGAGAGTCTACTAGTTTTGTTTAAGTATGGTTAGTGTAAAAATATATAGAAGTGAAATAAGGTATGTATATAAGGAAGTAGTAAAGAAATAGTGAATAAAAAGTCCAAAAATACATATTATAGAAGAAAAGTAGTAGTTACATCATGAGGATATATGAAAAGCTAAAACATAATATATCAAGGTCCTCCTCCTAAGATATAACCAACTTCCCCCTAAAATGTAAGCTCCCCCTAAATGATAACCTCTTACATAAAGATAGCATCCCTCTCACTATGTACTTCCTCTTTTTATCACAAATGACCAAAGAGAGGGCTTCACTTAGAGTCAGAATAATTACTCTCATGCTGAGACGACAACTAGTAGACAGACAGGTAAACTGCTTCCACATATATGTCTCTTGAATAGTGAGCAGGGTGTCAAGGTGCCAAAAGCCCACAAGAACATGAGACTCCAGTGGCTCCTAAGAAGTAGAAAGCCGCGTGAGCTAATCAGAAAGTTAAGAGAACTACCCCATGATCATCGAGAAGGAAGATGTACAGGACAATGGAGGATTGGATGGGCTAGCATTTATCGAAAAGGAGGGATCCTCGGGAGGAGGATCATCTAGAGTGTTATCATGAGCTGGGGAGAGACAACGAGTGTGGGCTTGGCACTATTTAAAAATTATTTGAGAAATAGGCATGCCAAACCGCACACAAGGAAGGTCAGAGAATTGGATGCCTAAACCTATAATCAGGCATCGGATGAAATAACCATGGAGAAGGTTGTCATCCTTCTTGGAGTAAAGAATAGACATTATGTGAAAACATAGATGAAATAGAGGTGAAATATATGACCGAAAAATATTTCTCAATACAATATGGCACACCACCATCCTTCGAGAGGGGTATGGTGTTTGGTCTTAAATTATTTTTCATGCCACGTCATGGGAGAGCCATAGAGAAATAAGGCTATCTAATCGAAATGTAGCATGGAACGAAAATTATATGGGTAACTAGGATTGGGGTCATGCAAAATGTTTAAAGTACGGGAGATTACCTTTAGGAAAATCCGAAGGGTACTCCCTCTCAAAAAGGCCGAGAGGGAATCCAACATGTGGTCTAGATCATGAATATTCACATAAAACTCTTGAATTAAAAGCGTAGCGAGAGAAATGAGGTTAGTTAGAATCGGCTCCCAGCCAGTCAATAAATAATTAGGAAATAAATGGATCCAAGGTCGCGAGATGAACTTCTTATTCAAGAATAAGTTACCGATGGGACATTGTAAGGCTCTAATTTCTAAATTATATTAATCATAATTAATTAAACTAATATAATCAAAATGATTGTCAAATAATGTGAAAAAAATGTCAAAAGAGTCAAAATTGAACCCAAATAGTTCGTCCTTGATGCAGGCTCAACAAGCGCCTAAAGGAGGCTTGAGCCACACTTGAGCACTGATTCTAGTGGGCATGGCGTTCAAGGCATGCTCGCGCCACATTTGAGTGCTGATTCCAGTGGGCATGGCACTCGAGCCATACTTGAGCGCTAAATCCAGTGGCTTCTGACACGAATGGCACCCGAGTCATGCTCGACGTGCCCTCGAGCACTAGTTGGGTATTTAAAGACCCCCGCACTCAGTTTTCAGACATTTTTCAGCAATGTGCGTAGAGAAGATAGAGAGAGAGAGAGCTAAAAAGAAGAGAGAGAAGAAGAGGATCGAATCCCCCAAGCTCGGTTTCGAGGTGAACAAGCTAGGAAATTTATGAATCCAAACCAAGACAAATGCACTCAAAACTCCTTCTTCTCTTATTACTTATGTCTTGTCAATTCTTCCAGATATATTTGCTCAAATACTCGTCTAAACTCCGATTTCAAAGTATACATGTGTAAAATATGCATGCATGTCGATTGTTCATATTTTTCCCTAGTAATTTTATAGAGCTCACGAATATGTGAAGTATTGTGTTGAGATAAGTACCCTAGCTTTATGCATATTCAGATTTCTAGTTATTTTGATACTTTATCACTTGTATTTCATATATAATGCTTTACAAGCCTAAAAAATTATGTTAAGTCTTTTGCATGTACGAAATGCCTCGCATGTTGAGTTTATGGTCCAATAATTTATATGGTCATTATTTTGTACACAATCACTGAATCTTCCTAATTGTTTCTGATTTTTCATGTTGAATTATATGTGTATAGCATCTTATGAAAATTGAGTGTACATGGAACGAAATTATGGAGTTATGGAAAGGAAAATACATAATTATGTTAAGAAGTGATGAGTTATTTTCTAAAAGAGTGAGAAATAAGAATTTCAAAGTTAAGTGTGGAGTTTCCCTAAGTTAAGTTAATGATTGAACCAATGATCATTCAGTGGATAGTATATTTTGACATATTTTAGTATATTGTAATGATATATTGATTTTTAACCCTATATAACCACGGGATTAAGAAGCGGCATCTGACCCCAACTATAGGGTTATATGTAGACAACTTACATTTAAATCTTGAATAGGACTGTATAACCTTTGGTTGTGTGAAAATATATACAACTTGATTTTTGATTGTCCGCTCCTGTAACTGGTAAGGTTTACCGGCCCTAATCCCTAAAGAAAATAAAGGATAAGCATGTTTTCAAGATTAAGAATAAGATCAAATCTGAAATGCATTATGTAAGCTTTTCTTAACAAGTTTACGCCCTTTGCATCCGATCATGATCTCTATTCCTTCCGTAATATTTTTTTAAGTTTAAGGTATGAATGCCCTTAGTTATATATAATATCTTACTGAATATTTGGCTTACTTATTATTATTTTTATTAAACCCTCAGATTAGATACACGAATCCTTACCAAGCATTCAGTATTAAATGATCGAGATGATTGGAGAAGTTAGATTAATGAATCAATGATGATTATTATTGTTTAATATTTTCAGATAATGTTTATTGTATTATGTTTTATTCAGACAACATTCGGATGGTCGATCAATTAGTTTCGAGCAATATTAGTTGATATTTTATAATTTTCAAACAGTTTTATGACAGATTAATCTTATGTATAACAGTTTTGGACAATAGTTAGTGGTTTTAAATGGTTGTATTTCAATTTTAGGATAATATTTAATGTGTATAATATATGCTGACAGTAGGTTGTGTCGATCTAAGAGCCATTGTGGTCTTATGTTATATTTTGGGCATTGTATGACCATGGTTTGGTGTCAGTTTGGTATAGTTGATGATTTTAGTTTTGCTCAGTCAAGTTTATGGATATTTATTTGCTTCTATAGATTTTTATATGTTGATTGTTGTATTTTACAAGCATCTTTTCTTACATAAAAACCGACATCATTAATTTAGGTCGGCATCAATGCCACTCAATGATGTGGCACCTATTTGGGTCTTGTGCATGTTCTTAATTATTTATGTTTAGATTAGTTGAGGTATTGATATAAAATTCACTTTCAAAGATTTTTCTACATTTATTTGGTTAATTACTATTTATGATTAAGGTTAATGATGAGATTTAGGATGTGTTTCGTCACAGACATGCATTTCTAAAAAAGGTCATCAATGGAGGGATTGACAAAACGGTTTGGTATTAAGGGCACACTAGCCTAGGGATGCTTACCAACAACCTTTTTAGAGAAGGATATCAGAGGAGTAGACATCTGTACTGTAAAGTAGAGAGAGATGGTGAGGCACACCAATCATAGACAAAGCTAGCAAATAAGCGACCCATTAGACTCCAAAATTACAGGTCGTGAGAGGGCCAAAATCACTATAAATTTACACAAGAGAGGCATATATCGGACAACAGGTATCCCAAAAACGTGAGTGGGTTGCACATCAAAACACCTAAAACCCAATTCCATTACAAGGCTAGATCTACACAAGGTTTATACCACTAACTACAAATCGGGACTAAACATGATGAGATATGAACTAATCAAACAAAATAAGAGAATAAAAGTGGTGATCGTGGACTAGGATGAAAATCCCATTAATGGAGATATTAAACATAAGAAACTTAGCTTGGATTCACCCATGATTGGAACAGGAGCTTGTAGATCGGGATGATTTGAAGAATATAGAGGTAGACAGAGGAGGAGAGAAGATAGAAGGATGAGAAAATGTAGGAGAGGAGTGAGAGAATGTGAAAGGTGCACACACAATGTTTGAAGACAAATCATTCTGCACAGCAGTGCTTGAGTGTGTTTTAGGCACGTGCTAGGTGCACCTGAGAAGGAGGGATAGCGCTCGAGCATGAGGAACGGGTGTGTTAGGCTTGCATAATCTGGAAAAGGCGCTCAAGTGCCTAGCAGGCACCCATTAGGCACAAGGAATAGGACATCAATTTTTTTAATTGTATAATACATATAACATGAATTATTATATGGACAATATTGCTCTTTGTAAGATCACTCTTCTCGATCTATATTTTCCTTCTGAATTTAATTATTTTGTATAAACTTATCACTTGATCATTTAGTAGTTTGATATGATTGACGAGAGTTTCCACCTTTAAATTTTGATTAAAATTGTTTCAAAAATTAGTTGCAGAATAATGGGGGCGAATATGTCTAATTTGTCCACAACCATGGCATGTTGGGACAAAGTTAGTAGAGACGTAATATTTATTACCTTTATTCCTAGTCTAATTAAAGCCAGGGTTCTTTCTACTATTTGAGGATGTAATATTAGGTGCATCAGCATTTATCTTTGTAAAACTTTTTGACCACAGATCAATGGGGGTTAATGACATGACATTTCATCTTGGAATATATGTAGCAAGGATAATGATAGTTTTTTATGTCAACATTAACATTTAAAGTGTTATCAGAATTTTTTAGGCCAGTTTTATTTTTTCCATTTTACTTAGACTAAGTATACAATTCATTTTTTTGGATTAACTTAAAAATTGCTTTAGATCATTTTGAGCACTTTTAAGATCAGATTTAGGGGTCTTGATATTTTTGTAAACGAATTGTTCAATTTTTTTAAGTTCTTGAGTTTTTGTATCTAGTTATGTTCTAAGAGCGATTTTTTTCTTTTCAATTTCTGCCAATTTATACATCAGGGATGTATTAATTTTCTTAATCTTTAGATATTCCTTAAATAATTTATCATATCGTCCTAAAGGTTATAAACCTGAGTTTCTAACTCGTTAGAGTCATCAGTTTGATCTAAATTTTTTTTTAAATTCTCATCATTTCTGTACACAGAGGTCATGAAGGCCATAAATTGACTTGGCCTTCTTTAGTGTATCTTTCATTATCTTTGTCTTTACCACTGCTTAAAATAGTATTATTTTTCACAGTTAGACCTTGTTGGCATTTAAAATGTAGGCATTTAATTCTAATATACACAAAACCTTGATATTTATGACATTGCACTCTTTTAGTGTTTTCTGATTTTACTTCTTTAATCTTATGTCTATTCTTCTTGTCATTTTTGGGGACATTGAATTTACTTTTTGTTTGTTAAATATGTTTTTGTTCTTCTTCAAAATTTTTTTAAAATTCCTTACAAACAAGACAAAATCTTCATAGTGGGAGAAATCTTCATTAGAGTAATTATTTACCACTTCCTTTACAAATTTTAGAGTAATATATTTATTTTTCTTTGAATGTTGTAAAATGTGTTCATATGTTTGAAGTCATTCAACAAATTTGTTAATTTTTACCTTGTCAAAGTCCTTACTTTTCTCGATAGTGGTGACTTTGGGTCTAAATTGCTCAAGAAGTGATTTTAGGATTTTTCAAACAATTATATTTTTAGGTGTTATTTCTTCTAAGTTAAATATCGAGTTTATTATATCATTTAATTTTATATAAAATTTATCAAAGGTTTAATCATCTTTTATTTGGATTTTCTCAAATCTAGTAGTGAATATTTACAATTTTGAGTTCTTAACTAATTTAGTACCACCATAAGTAATTTAAAAAATATTTTAAATATCTTTAGAAGTCTCACACATCGAGATGTCCTTAAACTCCTGAAGGGATATAGTTATAAAAATATCATGCAGTCCCTTACTATCTTAATTATAGGTATCGAGTTCTTCTTTCATCAACAAGGACAGAACTTTGGATTCATTGGCCATAGTGCTCTTGGGTGGAGTCCACCCATATTGCATGATGCCCATACCCATCTATCCGTAGATTTTAGGAAGGCTCTGATTCAAATTTTTTAATAGGTATAGTTAGTTCTATCAAAATAAGGAGAAACGGAGAGAGATTGGATAGTATGCATCTAAATTAAGGTCATGGATCAAGATGAGTCTCTAATACCAATTAAAAAAAGATTAGGAGGAGTACCTAATTTTAACTCATTTTGACATTCTTTTAAATCGTAGAATAAAGATACACACGAATATACAATATATGTAAAATATAATCAAATTTAAATATATTTAATTATCAAAATAATAAACAATAAGTACAATAAATAATAATAGTTAAGACAGAATTTTCGGTAACAAAGAAAAACTTTAATAACCTAGTTATCAAATAAAACCCTTTAGACTTCTATGGCTAATAAAAACCATACACTAAAAAAATCAATCTATAAATCGGGTGGTATAGATGTACTAAGTTAGTTAATTTATTTCTGACTTGTAATTCTTATTGAGGAACTCCTTTGATTTTCCATCGATAATGAAATTAGACACCTTTCAGTCTTTTTATTAATCTTACTTCACAAGTTGTAGAATTTCTACACACCATTAGATCTCAGTTTTTATATCACCCACATTTTGTATGAAGGTCAATAGATAAGAAAAAATATATGTAATAAAGTACATATATATTTTTCATAAGAATGTAATAATAAAATATTAAAATTAATATTCAATGATCAAGAAAGAGTTTTCTCAAAAAAGGTTTTTGCAAGTTTGTAAGAATGGATTCTTAAAGGAGCCGCCTTGTACTTAAACATTGCTGCATAATTTGTAGAAAGTATACATAGAGAGGGTCTAAAGTTAAGTAAAAAAATGTAACAGATAAATAATACGCGCCCCAGCGCTTAAGTGCCTCACAGGCACATGTGAGGCCCGCATTGTGTTCGTGCCCATGTGCTCGAGCGTTGATTGGGAGCTCATCAAGTGCGCGTAATATAAAAAGTGTGCTTGTTCGCGTCTCGGTGCACATCGAGTACGGACATTCTGGAAATGATGATTGTGCTTGTCTCGAGTGCCCTTCAAGCGTGGACATATTAGAAAACGTGCTCGTGCGCAGATCAAGTATAAAGTAGGCGTAAATATTGAAAGTTGTGTATTTGCAAATATTCAACATGAATTTGACGTAGATATTCATGACATTAGACAATATATCAATGAGCAACCAAATTCAATTACGAAATATGCCAAACATTCTTAATTGCCATTTCCAAGCATACATAGCTGATTATCCTTCCTTGTTAATAGAGATTCATACTTGGATTTTGGAGATGGAAAACATGAATTTTCACAATATTATATGAAGATAACTAAATAAAAATTTGAAAGTTAAATATGAAATGTCATAAATAAATTCAAAAGTTGAATGCTGTTCACTTTCTTCCTTTCCTCCTCACCAATCACTCCTCTACCAAGCCAGCTACTTCTCTTCTCCCCTCGTTACTTGGACGAAATATAAGATGGTATAACAATAAGAGGCTCATTACTTACCGAAAAAAAACAATAAGAGGGTCAAAGGGGTTTAAATAAAAAAGAGGTAGAGGGCGGGAGTTGGTTGATTCCCCTTCTTGATTTCGAAAATAGGTGTAGGGGTTGAGGATTTCCCTCACTAGATGCAACCAAGCCCTAATATTGAGCTAAACACTAACCATTTTTAGTTATATAAATCTTTGATATCTATTTTTCTAAAATTAATAACGTATGACTCTCTTAGTTGATATATTAATAATAATTAACCAAGTATCCAATTATTAATTACTATTCTAATATTCTAATATTAATTTATCATCACACATTGACCGGTCGATTAGCATTTTAAAATGAGTTAACAAACAACTATAGCAACTATGTAGTATAAGTTGGGAGGAAAAGAGTGTGGCTAGTGAGGAATTAGCTCTAGATGGTTTAAATACTCCTATAAATCCTCTATTAAATTAACAAACTTGTAAAATTATAATCATATAAACTCTTTCTAAAATAATATTATTAAATTTAATTGAATCACAGCCCACCAAAAATCTCTCCTGTAGCCGATTGGGATTTAATTGGAACTAAGGTTTGCTAAATCATTCCTATTTTTCCTCCACTGATTTTAATTAATTTCTGACTTATAATTTTCCCAAAATTTACAACAATATCTAGCTTTAAAAGTGTCTCAATCCTATCGGGTGATTTTCTCTTCCCATGCCTAAAAAAAAATAGCTAGCTTCAAATATAAACTAAGGTGGTTTAGAGTTTCCAATAAATACCCCACCAAGTCTAATTTCAATCTTATTTCACTAAAAAAATAGGAAATATTCCAGCCCAATATTCTCACAAAATCAGCTAATTCATGCACCTATGAACCACTAACCGATTTGCATTAATTAGCTTGCCAACAAGATCATCTACAAAAATATAATTATTTTAAAATTTATCAATACAACCCTCTCATATTTTCCTCAATTCGATCGAGCAAAAAGGGGTCCTACAATAATATAATTTTATTTTCATAATATTTGAATTAATAATCTTACCTTAAATTTGCCACCGCAACCAAGCCATAGAGCCACATGAATCATGATCCATATTTCGAGCTTCTAAGATATTACCTTTAAATAGTATACATGTATAATCAAGTTTTCAGCTGATACATGCACGACGACGGTGACGAAGGAAAAGGAAAGGAGAGTTCAGTAGAGAGAGAAGGAAAAGAGAGCGGAGAATTGAGGGACTGAGGTCTTTTACTAATGACCGGGGTCCTTGACTCAGAGAGGGAAAGAGGACAAGAGAGTGAGAGAGAAGGCCGAAGTGAGAGAGAAGCAAGGTCAGAGAGGGAGGGAAAGAAAGCAGACAAGGGAAGAGTCCAAATAGAGAAGGAGAGAAGGAAAAACAAACGGAGGGAATAGGGACCCACATAACCAAAAAAAAAATAGAAAAAATAAAAAAAATATATCAGAAACGAAAAGATAAACGGAAAGCCCGCAACACCGACCAAAAGGGATTCTAAATATTCCACCTTCCCACTCCAGATCCCAAATCAGCCAAGATACTCCATAACATCATCATAATAATTTTCTAACTTATCTTCAATTAATTTACTTGGAAGGTAATTTACCAAACTGTACATAGCCCATACTTACCAATATAATATCACAATTTATTTTCTCAGGGCAGCCGAACCTGGGGCCCACGTATATGATATAAATTTTATGTTCCTTTTATAATAATATA
>JAOVVI020005477.1:0-16459 GCA_028571085.2 Nepenthes alata
CCTCCGTTGACTTTTCCTTGGGCCAGCCCAGTGGAGGTGTACCCATCAGAAAGAATAAAAAATTATATCCTATGAATTTATTTATTCTTGGTTCTTAAAAATAGCAATTTTGCACCAAATAATCAATTTTCTTCATAATGTTTATAATACAATAGGTCTTCGTGGGAGCAGCGTGGTGGCTGCCATGGCATGGCTGGGGTGGCGAGGGTGTTGGCAGACGCAGTTGTAACGTCGCGGGAATATGATAGTGGCGGGGTTCTTTAATATAATTTTTTATTAGAATGATAAATTATTTTTTGTATTAATTTTCTTATAATTTTTACATACTAAATTAAAAAAAAATAACTTTGATGCGTTCTCAGATCCAGATTTCTATACTGATTAGGGAGCCAAGAACCAATTTACCTGGTTCGATTAATTTGAAGTTGGTATGATTTTCATATACTTTAAATTTGGATATTGTATAACACATTAAATAAAATGTTAAAGAATTAACGAGACTTACTTCTCAATTTATCCTCTGACACTTAAATTAATTGTCTTTCTTTATTAAAAGAGAAAAAAAATATACAAAATAAAAGTGCTAGCATTTATATGAAAAGTTTTTAGAGAGATGTGTTTGTTGGACAGCGTCTTAAGAAGGACACATCAAAGTCTTATCTCAATAAGCAATCGAACACTCACACAATGAAAGCTTTCATAGGATCCCTAGGCTGTGGAATGTTCCTATTTTGAAATTTCGTAATGTCTAAAAGCATTAGTATCGATTGAAATTGTAAAAGTATTTGTTAGTACTTATATATTAAAATATTCTTAACTTTTAAAATTGTTTTTGAAAGAATTTTGAAACTATTTTTTGACAATTTTTTTAATTAATTTATATAACTTGATGAGTACGTCAGTATTGGGCTGACTAAATAACGATGAACGACCCAAATTCATAACGGCCCATTAGCATCTGGACGGTCAACGCTTGCTTTTGACGGGTCGAAAGGCCAATGAGCCAAGCAAAACCCAAAAACAGGACGACCCACTTGGGCCGAGGACGGTCAACACTTCCGTTGACTGGAGCCATGCAAGACGGCTAACGCTTCCATTGACCAAAAGTATGACCAGTTGATCGTCTATAGACCGGGTCTCAAGTGGGAAAATCCCAATTTGGTCCACGCGACCGTCATCGATTAATAACGATTTTCTCTATTGATTTCGCACTCTTCACAAAAGGCAACTTCACTACAACGGTCATCAACAAATTTAACGTGCATCCCTAAAGCAAAGCGTCAGAATCCTTTCCCTGTCTGTTGGAAACCCTAACGGTTGAAGAATATAAAAATAAAGTAATCAATCCAGTGACCATTACTTTCATAAAAAATTTACGCCAGAAAAGGCAGCAATTCCAATAAAGCGCAAAAATTAAGCCATTCTACATAAGGAAGGCATCCCAAAGCAACACCTATAAAAGGCCATGGAGTTATCACTCCAAGGCATGCCTTCAGTCGCCCACAATAAGCTCAAATGCTTAAACTTGCCACAAAGCTTTATGTAGAAAAGCTCACACGCTTCAGACTGCAAACGCTCTCTCTCTTTACCACTACGCTCCCAACAAACACAGTGCTTAGAGTCAACGTGTCTCACGAATCAATAATGCCTCTCTCAACAAGAGCACTACCCCATCTCAAACACTTTCTATATTTCCTTACATTCTTTACTTTCACCTTCTTAATTTGAAAGATATTTGCTAACTTGAGCGTCGAAATATTTACAATGAGATAACCTCCCGCCGTCACCTAACTTCTCGTTTGTAATTGTGGTGCATAGGATCCAGACTAAGTGGACGGAGACGAATACAGACAACCGATTTGACCCGAATCTACTCAAAATTTGGATACAGGACGCATCATTGGCGTCGTCTGTGGAAAGCTTACAAAAAGCCAACCACTTTTTTCCACAATCTCTCTCTCTCAGTTTGACTTCTCATCAAACAGAATGGTGAACACAAAAGCGTAAGCTAGCGGTCCCACTAGAGACACAACCACACCCGACCAGGACCACTCTGTCGGTAACCAGGTCAATGGCGTGGTCAACGGCATGCCAACACCCTTTTCCAGAATCTAGCGGAGCACATGAACAGTATGAACAGAATGCTCCAAATGCTTTGTGCTCGCCGGGAGAACGTCCAGCAAGGGGCTCCACCTACGACATTCCTTGTTCCGGTCTCCAAGAGGGGAGGCCCGAAGAAGAAGAAACAGGCCAAGAAGACCAAGAGGTCGACCAACACTCAGGCTCCAGAGGCCTCACACGTTTAGAGTCGTTCAATGCTTCAAGAACGTCTAGGTAGCATGACTCTGGAACAGAGTCCAGAACTAAGGAATCCCCGATACTCTCAGGCAGACGCCTCCCCTCAGGCTCAGGAGGGAGCCTCGAGGATCGTTAAATCTGTTGGTAGCAGTAGCCGGTCGACTACTCGTCACGTCAGAGAAAGGACGGAGTTGAGAATCAACCTCAACTTCGAAAGAACTGGCAACGCCGTCCCCACTTATTTGAGGGTAGAGAAGATCCTGAAACGTGTATTCAAAGATAATGAACACGCCATGGATTTGGACAGATCTCCTTTAACGATGCAGATCTTGAACTGTCCCATGCCGGCCAAGTTTAAGATGCCAACTCTTGACTCTTATGACGGGAGCATTGATCCCAAGGATCACCTTAATTATTTTCACACCCATCTAAGTCTACAAGGTTTGGAGGACACAACCTTGTATCGCTGCTTTCCTCTTACGCTGAAGGAAGACACCCGCATCTGTTTCCATTGTCTCCCATCAGATTCGATTGGAATTTTTGAGAGCTCTCTGACTTCTTTTTGGCGCAATACGCCTCCAGCCGCCGAAAAGAAAAGCAGCCTTAGCACGTCTCCCATATCAAGCAGAAGTAGGGAGAGAATCCGTAGAAGTTCCTGGATAGCTTCGTGGCAAAGGCGAGAAGAATCCCTAGGCTCACAGAGGAGATAAAATTTGGCACTTCTATCTCTACTTTAACGCATTGGGATTTCTTTAGGCACCTGGTGTATAAGAATCTACAGACCTTTCGAAAGGCGGAATCTATCATCAGGGCTTACACAACAGTGGATGAGGCCAGCGAGGCTAAGCGTCCTGAGCGTACCGATGAGCCTCGGTCTTTTCCAACTGTGGGAAAGAGGAAGCACAATGACAGTGACCACTTTCACCGAAAGCAACACAGGATCGGAGCGCCAAAACGGAGAGATTACGAGCCGATCAACCTGACGCCCTTGGCCGATACACACTCCAACGTCCTTATGTAGATTCATGGGGAGAAGTTTCTTAAGTGGCCAAAACCACTTAAGAAAGCGGAGGGAAGAAATCCAGCCAAGTATTGCGACTTTCATCGATCTCTCGGGCACTCCACAGAAGATTGTAAACACTCCAGGGAGAGATCGAGGAGCTCATCCGGAGGGGCCACCTCACCAGGTTCATTAGGAACCTTGGACAGAGCTTTGGCACCTCAGGAGGACCAGAACCTTTCCCACCACGGAATCGGGTCATGGTTGGAGTGGTCAATATGATCACAACCCGACCGGTCAAGATTCCAGCGGATCGCAAGGAACAACATGATGGCGGAAGAAACAATGCACAGAAGATAACGTCTTTAGCTTTAGCAATAATGACTTGAGCTATGTAATCTTCCCCATGCAGATCCCCTTGTTGTATCCACGTTCATTTCGGACGGTAGCGTCGACTACCAACTGAAACGAGTTTTAATTGATAATAAAAATTTCTGTGATTTGCTTTATCTTGATGCATTTTTTAAACTTGATTTAAAAAAAATTTAGTTAAAACCTGCCGAAGGCCAACTCTATGGCCTTGACAATGAACCAGTCACGGTCCAAGGAGCGATCCAGTTGGAACTCACCTTGCGCACGTACCCAAGAACGGTGAGTCATACATTCACCTTATTGGTCGTTGACCTGCTTTCTGTATACAACGCGATTCTAGGCCGCCCGTGCCTCACAGTATTCGGAGCCTTCACTTCAATACTACACCTCAAGATAAAATTCCCAACCGCATGTGGTATTGGTGAAGTGTTGGACTACCAAGTCATTAGGAGGACATGCAACATGTCCCAAATCGCTTCAAGTGGCAGCATAAAGGCGGCAGGAGAACTTTACCATCGAGATGAAGCGACTTTACAGCAAGCGTATTCTAGTGAGGCTGCCAATTCAATCCCACTGAATCAGGAAGACCCAGAGAGGTGTATGCAGATCAGAGGCTCACTCACTGGGACACTGTACAACGAGTTGATCATGTTCTTATGACAGAACGCTGACATCTTCACGTGGACACCCGCTGACATGCCCGGGATTCCGACTGGAGTAATGGTCCACAAGTTGGGCCTTAATCTCGACCACAAGCCTATCAGGCCGAAGTGGAGGAACCACTCCGTGGAAAAGTTGATCGACATCCGGGAGGAGGTGAAGAAGCTGTTGGATGCTGTTTCATTAAAGAAGTCCAATACCTGAATTAGCTCTTCAACGTCATCTTGGTAAAGAAAAGTAATGGAAAATGACGAATGTGCGTTGACTTCACCGATATTAACAAAGCCTGACCAAAAGACAACTTCCCTTTATCCATGATCGACTTGTTTGTAGACTCAACATCCGGATACGAGTTGTTGAGTTTCATGGATGCGTACTCAGGCTATAACCAGATCTGAATGAGCCTAGAGGATAAGGAGTATACTTTATTTATGACATACCAAGGCACTTACTACTATAAGATGATGCCTTTCGGTCTAAATAACGCGAGTGCCACTTACCAGCGGCTCGTGAACAAGATGTCCGAAAAGCAGATCGACTGTAATATGGAGGTATATGTCAACGACATGCTCGTCAAGAATAAGATTATCAATGACCATATTCGCGATCTGGCAGAATCCTTCGTGGTGCTCCACGCGCATCAAATGAGGTTGAACCCTTCTAAGTGCGTCTTCGGAGTATCATCGGGGAAGTTCTTGGGTTTCATCGTCTCTCAACAAGGGATCAAGGAAAACCTGAAGAAAATCAAGGCTCTCATGGATATGACTCCTCCGCGGAGTGTCAAAGATGTCCAAAGGCTAATCAGACGACTCGAGCCTTGTTCCGTTTTTTGGTTAAGTTAGGGATAAGTATCAGCCTTTCTTCAAGGTTTTGAGAAGAACAAAAGTAAACGAATTCTAGTAGACTGTAGAATGTCAGGAAACCTTCGACGAATTGAAGTAGTATCTGGCGAGTCCACCGTTGCTGACGTCACCCGAAGACGAAGATGAGTTATATCTTTACCTGGCAGTGTTGGAGGTGGCTCTCAATGCTGTCATCATACGTCAAGACTCCGACTCTCAGTGGCCGGTCTATTATTTGAATGAGAAAAAAACACCACGAGGTTCAAGGCCTGAAGAATACTTCAATATGGGTGAAAGGATTACAAATACAAGTCGCAAGGTTCTTCTCTCTTTCTTTCTTAGTTTTCTTTTGTAATTTCTTCCGATTCTTTTTTTAGTATTTTGGATGGGTATTTATAGTGTGAGACTTTTCCCTTAAGAGTAGTCCACGTGGCCGCTGGTGCATGCTGAGAGGCTGTCTACCTACTCTGCTGACTGGGCCATGTTGTATCAGGCATGCTGGCGTGTGCAGGGAGGCGAGTCGCCGGCGTCGCTGATTAGACTTTACCGTGTCAGGCGTGCTGACCCTTGATGTTAGTCTTGAAATGACAAGGTATGCCCTGAGCGTCATTATTAACTGCGGAGGCGGCGTGTCGCAGAGGTTGCGTGCTCCTTGGTAACAGTGAAGTCTCTGAGTTGGCGCTCTCGGCCGTTCTTAAAATAGTCCTTGTCCTTAAGCTGCGTATCTGGCCCTCTTACAAGTCTGCGGACTCAATGAGCGAGATAGTTCTCGGACGTGAACAACACTCTTGATCAGTGAAGGATTTCTGGTTCATCGTGGAATGTCCTCGGACAATCGCATCAAGCATCAACCTCTCGGGTCAATCCAGGTCTGATGTCCTCATACTTTTTGTGCTAAAATAAGTTCTTTGTCAACTTAGCCCTCTTGACCTCTTGGGACTTGTGGCTATCCTTTTAGGCAGTATTTTATGAGCCCCGGGATATTGAAATCTAACACATTTAAAAAACATTAAATATATATATATATCTTTTTATCCTATGGCCATAAGATATCCACTTATTATCCACTCTTAAATGTCGTGCGTGCACTAGTGGTTCGCGTGTATCCTAATAATCAAATTTAGATTGCCGAAATTCGGGATTAAGGCCTCGTCGTCCTGGAATTCCGTTGGATAGGGTTTAGATGGGATAATTTCAGCTCTATTGAGCCTCTCTGACTTCTACTTCCGGGCACGGCTATCGTCGAAATCACCCTATCCAGCTGAATTCCCCCGGACAGAGCTAGCAGTGGTAGCAAACATAGAATGTGGGGAGATGTTGAAAAGCTCTACTGGGAGAGAAGTGTCCAGAATGATGCGATCAAAGGGATAGTAGTGATTTTTGGTTGGGTGTCGCTTCAAGAGATGCACTTGAAGAACTACGTAGATTTGTACTCCTCTTTTGGTTGGAACTCCCTCATCTGTTATCCCAATTTCCTCAACGCGTTAGTGTGATTTCCCTATTTTTTTCTTTTTCATTTTTTTTAGTTCGCGGTCAACTATGATCAATGATTTTGTTTTAAGGGATCTTTGGTTCGTGGTTTGGAATCAGTATAGGAATAATATGAAATTGGGATGAAATTATGAATTCTCTGTACATGTTTCGTTCAATATCGAACTTGGATTGAAATGAAACTGTAGATGTCTAGTTTTATGGATATCCAAGAATTAGAATGAATACAAACTCCAGTAATTTACTAAATATACTTTTTATTCTTGATAACATATATATACTACTTGATGGAATTGTAGGTCTTTAACAACATGCTCTTGTGCAAGGAATTTTACCTACCCCCGTGTAAGGAATTCCCCCCGCCCCCCAAAAAAAAGAAAAGGAAAAAAAAATTTGCCGTATATTTTAAAATAGTTTTTGGTTTTTCTCCTTTATTTGATGTTCTAATACTGTTTTTGTTTACATGTATCAGTCAAAAATAAAATTTCTGCTGAAGTTTGATTATCCATGCAGATTTTTTCCGGAGAAGGCCACATCACTGGCGTTTCTTGTTCTTAATGAGCTTATTAAGGTTAGTAATAGTACGTGCTAGAATTTTGATTCTTTCAATCAGGTTTTGTTCTTGGTTACTCAGTGAGAGAGTCAGATTCTAATTTAGGGCCCCGAATTTAAAGTAGATCATGAGAATAGATTTGAAAAAACTTCACAAAAACTTGTGCAATAGAGTTTGCATTTCAATTTTACTTGTGGAAACTAATTTTTCTCTTGGTATTATATAGGAGCTGCGAATTAGGCCTTATCCCATAGTCTTTGCCTCTTTCTCGGGTGGCCCAAAAGCTTGTTTATACAAAGTTATTCAGGTAGTAGGATAAGTGAATTTTTGTCCATTGTCATATTCTAATTAAGTAGCTTGGGTCATGGGTGGATTTTCATGCCATAACTGTGAGGGCATATTGATGGGCAGCTGAAGTGACAGCATGCATGTTATGGTTGAACCCAATGTTAACAGTGGTTTGATCATATAACTAGAAGGATAACAGGGTTTCTGTTTAATGCAGTTGATTGACGGAACATCTGCTGCACCTTTTAACCCGGTACTGCTCATCCTTCAAAATAAGTGCTCCCGTCTTTTTTCTTAAAAATATGCAATTGCTGGAATTCGTTATTATTATTTTTTGTCTGGAAGTTCCTACATCTCTGGGTAAAATCTTCTGGTATATTGTGAAGGATGACAAGCAATTGGTGCAGAAATGTATTTGTGGTAACATATATGATTCCAGCCCAACAGATTGCAGAAGCAATCTGTGTTCCCTGTTTACTCATCATCCATGGTCCCTTAAGATTCCTTATTCAACAAAGTTATTGTCTTCCGTGGCAAAAGGTGTTGCTTCTGGCTTGGATGCTCTTTTCCTTGCTAGGTTTGTCTTACAGGATAATGAGTACTGGCATACGCTATGCTCCTCCATCGTAAGTTGTTCTGCAACTAGACCTGAGACAACTTGTGATATTTCTTTTTACAAGTGGGCTACTAGTAAGTTGTTTACTGTTTATTGTTTTTTTTCAAGTAGAATTCCGGAGCTCCGTATCTGTTTTTATTCTCAGAAAGTGATGATCTTGCTCCCTGTGAAATGATATGCAAGTTTGCTAGGTGTTTACGAGACCATGGGGGAGACGTTGAGCTTGTAAAGTGGAGCGAGTCTCCTCATGTAGGTATGCCCTTCAACCATAGTCACTGCAAAGTGCATGGCAAGCACTGCAGCTTCATGTGGATGATATGCCGTTACTGCAGGTCATTATATGCGCCATCCAACCTCATATAGGGCTGCTGTGTTCTCGCTGCTAAAAAAGGCGGCTTCAATCTATTCAACAAGGATCCAACAACTTGAGCTGGAAGGGGAAAGAATACCGCATGATGAAATTTCAGACTTGATTGGGAATTTCCAAAAGGCTTCTGTCAGTTCCAGGCAGAGCCTTGGAAGTTTTGACGATGGGCCAAGTTGCCAGTTCTTCATGCCACAGCCACGCTTTGCAGCGACTATCCAAGAGGATGCTCATAATGGGCAGAGAGAAAGACTAAGCAATGCGGCAAACACCCCTAGCATCAGTGCGCATAGTGTGTTAGGTCAAATGCTCTTCGATGTCTGCATTCCGAAGAACATTGAAGGCTGGGACATAAAGTCGTGTTCCTCTTCGAATGGGCAGCCATTCGCATCTACTCGAAGGTGTTTCACTTTCAAGTCCACCAGCTCCCTTCGCCGCTCAAAATTGTGAAGTCCATTGAGCGTGTTTTGTATGTGTAGAATGCTGAGTATTTATATATATTTCACAGATGCGTTTATTGATGTTTCAAGTTGTAAGATATTTGAGTGTGTTACTCAGCAGGGATGATAATTTTGTAAATGGATCAGGATGCTAGCACAGATGATGATAGGGAAGGTTTCCTCTTAAAATACAGGTACTGATGACGATGAATTTATGCCATCGTCAAGGTTCCCATTACTACATAGCAGTTGAAATTTCAAGAACGTGAGAAGGGAAACTTCATCAAATCATGCCCCAGAAGGGAACATTTATTAAAATAACTTCATTTTAATGCATAATTATCACAAACCTATTTGCCAACGGATGTGAGGTTTGTGCATTTATTTAAAACTACTATTTGGCTGATTTGTTCACATACCTAAAGAAATTTCTAATTTTGTGCAAATTTTCACCTTGTCAGATCGGTCACTCCAACCTCTCCCCTCACTGGTCGTCAGCATCGCCTGGGGTGGTAAGACGGGTGCAATTGAATGGTAGTCCATAATCAAATCGCATATTAGGATTTGTGTTGAAGTCGAGTTGAACTAAATCATCAAGTTGGGATAAAATTGTCGACTTATGAGTGTTGGAGGTCTTGGAGAATAGGAATCGAGTTGGTCGGGAGAGAATACAAACGTAATGAAAGATACGAGGCCTTAATTGCGGTTAGGCTTTCAAAATTTTGCTCCTAGTTAAATCACAGCTGCCGCTTTTTGTTGCTCCCACGTCATAAGGCAAACTAAAAGATGAGCGTTGTAGTAATTAAGATACGTGTGCGCATACATTAATGACGAGGTAATTGTTACTTTGAGATTCGCATAGTAATCTAACTATCTTTGATTAATTGTAGCTTAAAAGGGCTTGTGTAAACCGGATGTAGCCAATTTCATTATTTGGATAAACATATCACGTTAATCATATAATTCTTTTCCTCAACAACATTCTAGAACGACCCAGAGGATTTGGATTGGCGCAACTCATGGGGGCATATCTATTTTTGATTTCTTGTAAAACGTTAACTTATAAACAAATATAAATAAAATATTTATATTTTATAAATTTATAAAATAATAATTTTATAATTATATATTTTAAACTTTTTATTAATTATCGAAGCGTCCGAGGGTTCTGGATTATTACACAAATTAGAGAACCGAGTTTTCGCTTTTTATATTGATATAAATTATTTCAAGTACGGTATTCGTATCTGCAAATTCTTGTCTTGTGCATCACACTAATATATATATATATATATATATATATGAAACACGCTCCATAATATATCATCTAATATTTAAATTAGTAATCTTATTTTTAAAAATTAAAAAAAAAATCAAGGGAAAGAAGATACTAAAATTGTAAGAGGATGAAAATTAGTGCATATTGGGAGGACCTTACTTAGCTTGGGTACACTCGTTTACCCGAGTATCATTTTTCTTAGATTTTTTTTTTTACTTTTTTTTATTTGGGAGGACTTATATTTATAACCATAGTTTCTAACTTTTCAGTCAACCATTAGAACTGTCGCATGTGCTGAAAGATGTTTTATGACAGCTATTAGGAGGAGTTACTCTTGGAGTGTAACCATCCTTCGAATTGATGAGAAACTGTCTGATTGTTAATTATGAGGGTCATTTTGATCGTTTCTAGATTGGATCATTTACTAGTTTATTGTTATCATTTGTGTTAGGCGTATTTTTAGGCGTAGTGTGTACCTTGGGACAAAACATTTTTTTCAATTTGGTTTTTAATAATTATTTGTCAAGATTTAATATCTCGATTGATACCTGTAGAATTGTTATTCGTTTGATTTGTTTTAGCTTAATCCTTTGCAACATGGGTTGCTACTACTTTGGGCCTTGCTTCATCATCAAATTTAGTCGGCTTATTTTGAGCCATACCGAATAAGAATGATTATATTTTATAAACTTATAAAAAATTAATTTTATAATCATATATTATTAAAATATTATTATATAAAACATTTATATTTATATTTTTATAATCATATAAAATAATAATTTTATATTACGTAATTAAAAATATTTATTAAGTATGATTGTATTTTATAAATTTATGAAATAGTAATTTTATAATCATACATAATTAAAATATTATTATATAAGTAATATTATATTTTATAAATTTATAAAATAATAAATTTACATATTTTAATAATTTGTAGATTTTGTGTATTTATTTTAAAATAATATTAAAAACAAAATTATAATTAAAATACAATTTTAAAAAATAAAAATAATATGAAAACTAAAAAAAAAAAAAGGAGCCAGGGTTAAGCCCTCTTACCCTTTGGATCAAATCCAACAGGCAAGGGAACTGCGGCACAGTCCCCTTGCTCTGGGGTAGTTAGTGGGTATCTCCAAAATCTCCTCCAATGGCACCAAGATTCTGATTTTATGTTATTATTAAATATTTAAAAGATTTAAATAAGTGATAAATTTAAAAAGAATTCAAATAACTGATATTCATATCAATGATGGAATGTTAGTATTTTATTTTTTAATTTATTTTTACATCTGAGGCGTCCCTAAATTTGGATTATTATACGAATTAAAAAGACGCTTAATCTCTTCTAGCGGGTCAAATTAAAACAGGTCTGGTCTATATTCTTAATAATTTAAATCTTGCACACCACAATAAATAAATGAGAGATTAGATGATGGCGTGACTCGCTCTCTGGTGTATCATCCGACAATCAAATTAGAAATCTTTTTGTAAGAGAGAGAAAGATGAATGATGTAAAGTGCGTGGATGCATATAGAACGAGGATTGAGAGTGGATTGGGTTTCGGTAGATGCGCTCAACTGGGAACAACTTTTGAAAGATGGTGCACTCTAATACTGAGTGGCTTAAGAGATGATGTACTCGTGGATGGAGTGGCTTAAGAGAATATACACTCGCGAGCGGAATGGCTTGAGGAAAAGCTTTCATATTTTTCTTGGGGTTCTCAAGGGTATACGTTGGTCTTTCGGTCCCCCTTTCCAAATAGGTGAAAAAACATTTATAGAATTGGAGTCGGTGTATCCCTCATTGGGCCTTGCAGTTAATGTCGGTTGTCCTAACGTATTCGCTGAGTTGCCTCAACAATCATGTGTGGGTGTATGGTAACCGTCACCTTTTTGGAAAATATTGTAAAGATGTGCCTTCCATCTTGGTGTGATATACCGTACTGGTAGATATTTTATGAATATTTATTGGGCTGTCGGGATAATTGTCACAACCGTATTATGGCAAGTTCTGGCTGCTCGTCCGCGCTATGCTGTCAAGACTGTTAGTAGCTATCCATTAAGGGCAACCACGGGCACAGTATTGCGCAACCCTATTCGGTCGTTTTCTGTTGAACAGTTCCAGGTCAAGCCGCCTAGGCCAACCGTACTATTGTGTAGACCTTAGGCTCAACTGGTTGTGTCATGGGCTACCATTATTTGGGCTTTCCTCTTCTCGATAGGCCTTGGTCTTAGGGAAAACGTCTTCTAGGTCATCGCTATTTCTACGGGTTGGGGCTTCGGTCGACCGATGATTTGCCGGACCCATCATTAGCTCTTAGACTAGGATGCCTGACTTGTCAACTCTTGATATATTCATTAATGGGACGCTAGCTGTAAGCCTGCATGTGTGCCCCATCCCCATGTGTTCTATTGATTCGCTGCACAATGACGCAGGATTTGATTCACTACCCCTGGCGAGATTTGGGTTGATTCTCTGAACTTAGCGATTTTTTATCAGCATCATCATCTTTGTTTAATACTGACTGATCTTCTTCTCAACAATAAATGGAAGGGCTTTCTATACCTTACATCATGAATCATCTTTGTTAGTGAAGTTGTGTGAGAGTTTGAAGTTGACATAGATCCTACGCTGCTATATGCCGGAGTTGGAGAGAGCTCTTCTCCAATGTTTGAAGCTGATACCCGAGGATCCACTTAAAGTCTACTTTAGTTACCCTCTTTTGGGTGAAAAGTCGTCTTGTTTTCTCTCTCTTGCAGGTTGAGCCCTGGGTCAGCCCATGATTATCAGACCCATCGATATTGATTTATAAATAATTAATATTTCACATGGCAAATCAATTTTTATTTAACAGATGCACCGTAGAGCTGCCCTTTTTAGACTATTGTTAGCAGCCTCTGTGAATTAGATTTGACAAATTAGGAACAGGATTACCTTTTATAAAGTTGACCTTCCAAAGCCTGACACTCTTGCTCAGGTAATTCTCTCAGATATTAGGAAGTCCTCGAATTTTCACATAATGCACAAATCAGGTCGATTGCACGCCTCTAGATATTTGCTTAACACAACTAACATTTACCTCACATTTGATTCATTAGAATTACAATTCTATTCCCAATTAATTTCTCTAAAAATTACAATTTTCTTATTTTGTTGGTAAATTAGTCAAGAATAAATATTCACAGAAAATATTTTTTCCCACAAATATAGGAATAGCTATTCCCTAAAAAAAGTAGGAATAACTATGCCCACATATATAAAAATAGTTATTCCCTATTATTATTATTACTATTACTACTACTACTCTGCTTGATTGCGTCCAGCTTTATAACCGCTCGAACAAAAGGATCTTCACTTCTAATCTTCACAAAAGCATCTTCCGCAATTAGGAGCTTGCTTCGGAGCCCAATCCTGGCAGGAATTACTCACCGATAACTCTACAACTTCTCCGCTCAAAACAAAGATAGATGACATTGAAGCACAAACTCTTAATGCAACTTTGATCCTGAACAACATACGCATAGGCTGAGAACGGATCCACCTACCTACTCCTTCGTCGACAAAATCTCCGTCTACTCCGAGAGATTTCAGACCGATCCAATCGAAGCCGCCACCTTTCCAAAATCACAGGACTCAACAAAACCTCCACATAATCAACGTCCTCAAACCAGATTTCAAATCAGATTCTCTACCTAAGAATCCAAATCAAATCTTACCACTGAGGGCTATGAACCCACATGCTTCCGCTTTTTCTTATGAAAATATACATAACAAATTCGAAGACTTTCGACCCAAAATATTGTCAATGATATTCTCCTTTTTTGAAATGATTTTCTCAAGCCTTTATAATCAAATTAAACAACAATTACCTTCATACAAATAATATTTCTAAATCCTCAAGGCAAATACCTCAACTACTAACTCCAAGCCATAAGTGGAGTAATTTTGATCAAAAACATTCAACCGCCGTAACCCATAGGCAATCACCCAAAAACGCCGCATCAAAACACAACCTCAAATCTTCCTCAGGAGCATCACAACCTACCATAGATTAACTTAATCCATCCGGGATCGACCAAATTGACATTGTTGGTAATCTCCCCTTTATTTCTAGAAAGCTCTCATTACAATTACTATTCCAATAAACACAGATCATTTCAAAGCCAAACATCCCACGGACGCTACAATTCTCAAGGAATTATCATCAAATCGCTTAATAAATTCAACTAGATCTAAGAAATTGTGCATCTTTGCAACAAACGATGGTCCTTCCCCAACCGGCCACCGCTTTAATCTTCTGCAAATATACAAACATGCCATCGAAGAAACAATATGCCCAAAATAACACTACTTCCATCCAAACTCGCATTTCCTCAATTGGGCAAACCACAAACTACCCTTCGTAGCTATGACACAGTCCTCAGACAGACCTCATGCCCCACATAAATTCCTTGAACAAATCAAAATATCATTAATGAAGCCATCATAAATAGACCAAAATACGGCCTAAAGATCATAAGATTCATAATACCAACAAAAGATGCCAACAAAATCACTAACCCAAAAACATCACCGAATCTCACAACACCCGCACATTTATCTTGAAGGCAACCTCAAGTATATTCTCCTGATATCCTTAATTGACAATACTCTAAGTACAAATCGATTTAGAAAACATCGAGTACTAACCATTGATCAAATAAATCACCTACTAATTCCTATCATTCGCTTATCAAATAATTCATTTCCCAAACGAATTAAATTTTAATAATTCATAGATAAGCTCATAGATTCACTATGCTTATCCCAAAGGCATTTAACACCCCGCGGCAAGGCACTGAACCAATGCCTCATTGACTCTATTCAAGGTCCTCGAAATCGATGTCACTCCTGACACAACCTCAGCAACAACCTCGACTACCGACTTAAAGACAATTCAGGCTAATCTTCTCATCTAAGAAAATAGCCTCGAATTACCATACAACCAGAAAACTTTTTATGATCACATAATGACTCCCAGATGTGGATACATATCCCAAATAAACTCGGCAGATATTTTCATCAATTAACTTGTAGACACAATGATATCAATTTCATCACCTCTCGATCGGCTCTTCCTCATATTCAAAATTCATAGCCCAAATTGTAAATCAGAATATTCTTACAGAAATTATTTACACTAATGTGGTGACTTGCCAACCAAATCACCCCTAATATCACATTAAAGTCCGATTCATCAAATAAAATTATATCAACCAATCATTGATATCTATAAACCCAGACCGGATATCGGAGTCTACAAACTTAACAGATCAAAGCTTTACCCATCAGGGGTAAACTTTATCAAAGCTCACTCTAAAAACTAAGAAAATATACAACATTTACATACAATCTCAAAGGCCACAGACTTATTTCTGTGCATTTACCAACTAAATTCACCTTCCTTACTATCCCGAATGCCAAACAAAGAATGACTCCCAAACTTACCTCCACAAAAACATCTCAAGAAGTGGAATACGGCACTGAGAAGCCCACCACTAGCTTTCCTCACTCTCCAACTTATGGGCAATAGATAAAACTTCATCTGAACAATCAACACGTCAAATACGTCCTCCACTTTCTAAAGCTCAATTTAAGCCTTAAATAAGATTAAGCATCCCAAACTTTTTCAAATCGGCTCACATTTAATCATTTGAAGGACTCTCCATCTTACCTACAACAAACCATCCTTCAGAAAGCAACCAAACTTTCATCTAACTGCTGAATCGAATTACAAATTACGTCGCTTGCACGGCTCAACACAGCCAATTAATCGACTTTTTGAGTCGAATTGAAATATTTACGACCCAAACTTCCATTCTTTACCATAGACTACACTTATCACGCCAAATATTCAATCAATTTTTTATCCAAGATGATCCAAAATACGTCACCTTATGACCTTTTCTCTGATACTACCACTGTCACGACCCAGGAACACAATATTCATAGGTCAAAATAAAATCAATAATATATATTCTATTAACCATAATAACCCAACCCGGGCGTGACAATTCGAACACATAAAGGACCTAACATGATAAACCCCACACAAGATCTCATCAGACATAAATCCAGACAAACACAATATACGACCTGCTATCCAAATATTGCAAGGAAGGTATTCAACGTTACAACAACTCATTAACATAACGCAATAACTCCAAACATATTCTATACATGGATCAAGGCCCTCATCCGGCCATGG
>JAOVVI020005478.1:0-16459 GCA_028571085.2 Nepenthes alata
CAGGGCTTCATCAGACGAAGCGCCCTTTGCGGTGGCCTCAACGAGCGCCGCTTGCAGCTGATGGTTCTTCTCCCAAACGGCCCTTAAAAACTCCGCGTCAATGCGAGCCTTTGCTACCTCACCCACCAGCTGGCCGAGGCCCCCAATCAGGCCCTGAAGCTGCAAAAAGAAAGACCTGTTAGGACTCTGGGCAATTGAAGACAAGGTAAAAGAGGGTAATAATGGGTTACCTTCGACTCGAGGGAGCCGCGCGCAGGGCTACGCCCTCCCAGGGCCTCGGACTCTTGCGGGCCCCTCTCTGGCACAACCAGTACTTCCTCTGGGGCTGGCTTTGCCGCTATAATAGGCACGGGAGAGCCAGCCTAGGCACAAGCGCCATCAACATCCAGCCCAGCCGAGAGATCCTCCTCTCGACCCAAAGGGCTCCCAGTTGGAACTTCAACGGGAGGATCGCAAGACTCAGGGGACGACATGACGACGGTCTCAGTCTCCTAGGCCTCTGTAAGCTCTCGGACTATCTCCGCAACCAGTCCTCCCTCAGCATCCATAGCAGAGTCTCCGCCTCCTATGTCCTCAGAAGGGTGATCAATCCTGTCTGAGACATCAACAGGTGGGACAGTGAGAACTCTAGGAGCGGGATCATCAACAAGAGATTGGACATCTGAGTGCTCTACCACCTCTGCAATGGCCCATGAGGACCCTTCGAGGGTGGTGATCGGCAGAAGAGGGGTGGAACCTTCAGTCCCCAATGACTCCTGCAGGGAGGACTTTCTCCTCTTTAAAAGAGGAGCAATTACCTCCTCGTCCCCCAGATCGTCGATGTCGAGAATATTAGCATCTACATCAACGTCTTCATCATCGTCATCATCATCAGAAGAGGGGAACTCGACTACCACCACGGGGCGTTTTGAACTCTCGGCCGCTAGGCATCTCAAACTCTCGGTCAGAAAACTCGCCTCTGGGTAGTCAGTAGGATCCTCCGTCCTCAGAGTATCGGCCCTCCTCCTCAAACGCTTCCTCTTGGACTACTTGGTCGAGGTCGCAGGAGGCTCCTCGGCCACAGTCACCCACTTGGCCTCTACGAGATTCTCTGGCAGCTGCGAGATATTACGTTTATCCAAATGAAAGCCTCCGAGGTTGGCCAACACCAAATCTGTCAGCTCTTTCACGCTCTCCTTATCATTGAGCGATGGTTTCGTGCAGTACTCACTGACAACCTTCCCCCAGCCGGTTAAGATGGCCTAGTGCTCCTGACTCCGAGGAAGAAGAACTTGTCCTTCCACCGTTTCGTAGAATCAGGGTTTTCCCGGCTCAACAGAGCGAATTTCGGCCGAGGGGTCATGGTAATCCAGTCAAGGTTATGCGTAAAACGGAACATAACCTTGATGGTAATGACATTCAAGAGATTACTGCGGCAGCAGAGGAAGACGCACAAGGAAACCAAATACCAAATTGTATTCGGTTGAAGTCTGGTGAGAGGGACTCCAAGGTGCCTCATGATCTCATGGAGCTCCGTCGGCACTGGAAACCGTAACCCACCTTTGAGGTAGACCTCATAAACGGTGATAAAGCCGTCTGGAGGGCGCAATGCCCTGTCATGTGCCTCGGGAATCACCATGGCCTCAAGAATCTGGTATCGAGCTCGGATCTCCTCGAGTCTGTTGAGCGTCAGTGACGAGGTAATCTCTCTCACTCCAGGCACCATAGGCAAAGACAAAGGAAGGAAGCTTTTCAGACAGAAGTTTGAAGAAAGGATTCAGCAAAAGACGTAAAGTACGCAGAGAATGGAAAGCTGAAGGCACGCTGCCCTTAAACACCCCTGGACTCGGAAAAGGCGCACTCATTGCCCTCGCCACGCGTCGCTAGGTCATTCGTCTCAGAGAGGATGATGATTTTGCCTTCCCAACACGCCTGTCAACGCGTCGCTTCAGCATTTAATGCCTGCAGAAACCCCAAACGGCGGCGTTGGAGAAGCCTTGGGCTCAAAAGTGTCCTAAAAATGCTCTCTCATTAGAACGAACGACACGACACGTCCCGAGGACACGCGTATACTCGGATTACATCTAAAGAGAACCTGAGCAAGGACGCGGACAAGTCAGAGTGGAGGTAATCGGTCTCTCAGAAGGCACACTGACTTCATGCCAAACGATCGAGATACACGAGCCCTTTGGCATGGGGGGCTATGTTGGGCCCCAATATAAGGGCTTATAAAAGCACGGCCCGAGATCAGAAAGCCTAGAAGGCCATACGGCCCAAAAGGACCAGAAGCATAGGAAGGCGTCCGAGAGACCGAGACCACAATAACAAAAGACTTCCTGAGAAGGTTTGAGGATAACCTCACTCGCGACCGAGAACGCCAACTGAGCGAATATTCACTAATTTCTAGAAAGCCTGTAGTTGCAGACTGCTATCTCTACAGGGCACGTCTGGTCAGATCATGGCTGGCATCTAGGCTTTGTGCCACCTAGCGCACTCAAAACCTGCCAGCCATTGCCTTTTACTGCCACAAATGGGAAGCTGTTGACTGACCCACCGTCCGATGGTCGCCACGTGTCCTCGTCTCAACAGATCATCTCGCCTATAAGTACCCCCTAAAACCTCACTTAAGGGGGGACGAAAAAAAGGAGGGAAAACGAAAGAGAAAAATAGAAAACGGTCACTAAGACCACGAAAAAAGAAAAGGAGAGAACCTTTGACAAGAAGGTGAAAAAATATTCAGCAAACTTGTATATTGTAAAGACTTCAAATAATAGTGAAGCACTTCAAAAAGCTCTGAGCCTCGTGATTTTTTTTCCCACTTCGCAGGGGGGCTTTCCACGTAAAAATCTACATTCTCATTCTCCTCATAACAACCTCACACAGCATCCAGCATCTCAAATATTTGTGTTGCCTGGAAGCCACGGATCCGACTGAAACCCGCGGATCCAGAACGCAACAATATCTTTAAATTTTGTACAAATATTCTTACATATCTTCAAGTTTTAAAGATATGCTTTTATGTATCTTAAATTAAAAAATAACGGTTTATTATATTTTATATTTGAAAGAAATTGATAAATTACTTGAATTATGCTAATTTTTTATATTCTCTTTACATAATAGTTTTTGTAATTTTATATATTATATTTAAACTCTTGCATGCCCCTAATTGTTACTTTATTATTTCTGTATGTCTATAATTTTACTATAAGATCACATATTTAAAGAAATATAAAAAAAAAGTATGTATAAGTTTTGATGAATAAAATATTATTCTCCTATAGAAGAAAAATTAAGAAATATTTGTATTAGAGTATTTTTTTAGTTTGACTATATATAGACCATTGTTAAAAATTGATAAAATATATCTAAATATGTTATAATATATTATTAGTAAATTAAAAGTTGACCCTATTATCTGTAAGTTAAAAAGTAGTATCGGGTCTCATCTATATGTATCATATGTAGATAACCCATATACATATCGTAAATAGTGGTGTCTTGCCTTTAACTATTTAAAAACAATCATAACCCAAGCTTTAATATTTACAATTTTTTAGTAAAGTTATTACTAATCCTTTGTTTATTTTATATATTAACATTATTTTTGCATATTTTATTTATTTTCCACAGTTTTGTATGATCTATGTTATTATATAGGTTTTGGTATAATTAATCATTAGTATTTAGCTTTTTCATGATTTATTGAAAAAAGAATGCTATTAGTTTTTTAGACTTTGATTATGATATAATTTTAGTATATTTTATTTGTATATATCCACATATAAAAATAGATTTATATTACTGAGCATTAGACTTAATCTTACATTTATTTTTGCTTACTCTCTAGATTAGTTGGTATGGATTTATTTGCAGAATTGTACATAGGTGACTTATAGATTTCATTTAGATATATTTTATATTCAGATTTATATTTGATTTGTTTTGGGATTGTTGTATAATTCAATTTATGTTGTATCTCACCAATGATAATTATGAAGATAAAATTGTAATAGTTAAACAGTAATTTTGGATACAGTTTATAGTTTTAATATTATGGTATTAGTCATGTTGCGTCTTCGGATCTTACGCAATTATACGGACGAGGATCCAACTGAGCCCGCGGATCATTTTTGAGTACTCGGGTAAGATCCGTGCAACACAAAGAGTGAAAAAAAGTAGAGAGAAAGGGTACGAGGACTAAGGCACGCGAAATTTTTACGTGAAAAACCTTCTCTTAAATGAGAAGAAAAAATTATGAAAATTTTGTCCGAAAACTTGCTTCACTATTATGTTTAGTTACAAGAGAGGACGAGATTACAGGGAAGTAACAGATTACTCTCAATCCTTTTCTCTTTCATTTTTCTCTCTCTATAGTATCTATACAAGTGTAAATATTGGGGTGATTTATTTGGTAGACAGTTAATGTATTTATAATAGTTAAGTCTTCCTTTGCGGGGTGTCCATGTGTCGCTGGCGTGTGCAGAGGAGCCTGCCACCAATTCCACTAATCTAGTTTACTGCATCAGGGAGGTTGCGTACATGCTGGCTGACTTTACGTAGTGTCACATATGTAGTGATCGGGTATATCCTGCAGGCCATTATTCATTCTGCAACTTGATAGGGTCAGCCACCAAATCTCTTGCGCGCCGATTTTGCAGACGTGATGACGTCTAAGGCCTATCTCTGAGTCCACAGGCCTGAGTGGACTTTGAGTCCACTATCTCACACGGGCTGACTCTGTTGTCTGGACCTCTTGAATCTCTTGGGCTTATTGGATTTTTATGGTATCAGGGTCCCAATTTTTACGAGGATTGGTCTTCTAAATGGGCTTTGATTATCAGTACCCATACTAGCCCCCCATGCCAAAGGTTCTGAATACTTCAGCCCTTTGGCATGTCCATTGGACGTGGACAACTCTCGTGTGAAGTCATTCCAATAGAAGCTTGCTTGTGCCTTTGCTTCATGGCGTCGCTTAGCCACTGCTTGGGGTTGGCGTTTATTCTTCTTTCCTGTGAACATCCGAGGATGTGGTTGCATCCAAAAGCCCGGGGACATGCAACCAAAATGTCCAAGAACTAGTAGGGGCTTATGGTTTTCCCAAAATGTCTAGAAAATTTTGAGGTTAACGGTCTAGCCAGAATGTCCGAGGAAATTTTAGATTTTAGGCATGCTGGGCATTTCTAAGTGATAGTCGTCTTCTCATATTTGTTTGAGATCCTAAGATGACCTCGGATATTATTGGGATCACAGGCTTTGATGAAGGCACGTTCGAAAATCTCCCTTGGAGTCCAAGACACTGGCTTACGTCACCATTTGGGCCATTAAAGTATATTAAATGCGCGTTTGATGAGATTGACGTCACCTTGGAAACATAAGGCCCACTATCTCTGGCAGTGTACAATGAGTTGACACGTGGCAAGAGTAATGATGTCGCGCACCTTTTTGATCTTCTGCCATTTTCAAATATCGTTCATTGCCTTCATTTTCATTTTCACCACGCAACCTAAGGAGTTTTCTCTCGAACCCCTGACTGCGCTCTCCCAAACTTTCTTCTTCTCATTTCCTCTGTACTTTTTCTTCGAGCTTCAATGGCGCCTGGAGTCAGGAATATTGCCTCATCTCTCTCTCCCCCCGGTCTGGATGCCATCCATGTGAAGTATGACATTCTCGATTCGATGATGATGGTGATTCCTGAGCCCCACGATAGGGCTTGCTGCCCACCCGATGCGTTTATCACCTTTTACGAAGTCCACCTCAAGGGTGGGTTTTATTTTTTTGTCCCATTGGAGCTGTACCTCCTTATGAAAGAACTCAACGTTCCATTTGCGAGACTGAAGCCCAACGCTATCAGGTACCTTGTATCACTTTGCCTTTTTGAACGTTGTCATAAGAAAGTGCTTGAGGTGTCGATGGTGAAGGCGATATTTTGTTTTACTCATAATCTAGACTGGATAGTTGCTACTCCACGTTCAGAATTTACTGTCATGAGTTGTAGAAACCCAAATTCCACTATGATGTGGAATGATAAATTTTTCTTTTTGGGAGTCCGAGAGAATTGGGCTCTCTCCACTATTTGGGAAAACATGGCATGCAAGCATTACTCGGAATCCTCCAAAGAGGAGAGAGAGGTTGCAAAGGAGGTTATAGATTTTATAACGGTTAACCTTGGCACCTTCAATGAGAATAAGAAAAATATATGACTACGGCTCGAGAACTAGGCTAAGACCAAGTGTAGGACTGAACTTGAGGACTCTAGCGTCCTTACTACTGACGCTCTTTCTACAAAGAAGAAGAAGAAGAAATCAAAGAGAAAGGAGAGGTCTCTAAGGATCAAGGAGCCGTCCGAGTGGTCAAGGAAGAGTCATCGGACTGAAATCCCAAAGCACCCGGTGACTACTGTTGTGCCCTCCTCGTCTGATGACGATAATACCATTATAACGCCCCTTGTGAAGAAGTTGAGAGCTCCACAAGCTGCTCTAGTCTGAGAGGCTGAAGGCGCTAGACCTTCAGCCACAGTTAGGTCCTCTGGGTAGCCTTCTGGGCCTGTGGGCTAGCTTGCGGAGCCACCTGTTGCCCAACCTTCTCCTGATGAGCTAATGCCTAATATCCCTTCTGCGTTTACTGATGAGATCTCGGATTGGATTGATAATCCATTTGAGAATACTTACGGTGGACAGGCTGTGAGGGAGGTTGAGGTGACTTAGGTTGAGGAAGCAGCGATGATGACGACGACGACAGCTACTACTGATGCTGCTGAGGCCGAGGAGAGTCATGCCACGAAGTTGCCTCCCACAGAGACTGCTGAGCTCCCATGCCTTGCAATCCAAGTTTATAGTACAATGATGATTCCTCTTGAGGTTTGAGAGGAGTCCCTGGCCATGGACATTGTTGGGGTTCCAAGTGTTGATGAAGCTGAAACTAGGGTTGCAGAGACTTCTAGAGCTGTTGAGCGCTCAGTCCTTGATTTTGATGAAGATGTCCTTACATCCAAGACCAGAGTTGAGGTTTTGTGGTGCCTACTGTTGAGCCATAGGAGTCCGAGGCCCCTAGAGAGGAGAGCTCAGCTAGTGGCTTTCTCGTCTCTCAGGTAACCTTTTGTCATTCCTTAACCTTTTAGCTTCTTATTTCCTTCCACTCATATTTTAACAGCTTGGTCTTCCTTTATAGTTCTAAGAGATGGCTGGGAACCTTGGGTGGCTCATTGGTGGTATCGCCTAGACTTGTCCTGAGTCGGAGTCTTTCAAGGCCACTGGAGAGGTCAACAAACACTTGGAGGCTGAACTTGTAGAGGCCAAGAGAAAGATTGCCTCCCTCGAGGATACATTGAAGCTTCAGTAGGTTCAGTGCGGGCTTCTCTGGGACAGGAACTTCCAGTTGGAGGAGGTGCTAATGACCTCGGTGAGGGCCATGGATATATCACCAGCATTGGTGGGCAAGTATTGGGACGACATTAACTTGTGCCGCCGAGTGATGAGGTTGCTACGCCCACAATTTCCTATAGCCGTGTTTGATCCTCAGAATACTAGTGCCACATGCGCGGATGACTTGTATGATCTCCCAGGAAGGGGTGGGCCTCCCAGCTCTTTCGGGCTTGGACTATTAAGCCATTTTGAAACTCTTCGACGATCGGGATCTTCAGGGCAAGTAGGGCCTTCTGGATCATGAGGACAGTAGCAGCAGCAGGGAACTTCTTCTCAGCCAGGATCTTCTAAGGGCTGATTGTAAATTTGTTGAGTTGTGCAGTTTTTTTTTCTACTGTTGCAAATATGTTGGATCCATGAATGAAATTCATATCATTTCAGTGCATACATTTTGTTTGTCTTATCTGGATTACTCGAGTGTTTGGTTCTTTTATGACATGCTGTTAAATAAACTTGGTCTTTCATTAGTTTAATGTCTGAACCTTTTGATCATCTTTGACTGAAAATGTTACCTCTAGGGTCGTCGCATACTTACTGTTTTAAACCCCCTAAGTTTTAAGTCCAACCTATAGGGTTGCTTGGTATCGTGACCAAGTTTTAGGTTTGACCTCTTGGGCCGCTCGAACATAGTCGAGTTTTAAGTACGATCTCCTGGGCCGCTCGGATATAGTCGAGTTTTAAATTTGACCTTTTGGACCGCTCAAACACGGCCGAGTTTTAGAGTAAGTAAAAGAGTTGCTTTCACTTGACTTAGGGATTTCCTTGGTCTTGTGAATTAATGAGGTGATATGCATTTACTCAATGAAGTGCAAGACATAAAATAAGGAAAAAGGAATTATATCATATCAACGACACATGTTACAAGCACATCGGATGATGCATTTTACCTTACTTGGCCATCTGTACATACATTTATTGATAGTATTTTTTGAGATGTGTGGCATTTCATGTCCGGGGGATTAGCTTGTCTTCTTGGGTTCACAATTTATATGCCCCATTTTGAAGGATGGTCAAGATTAGGAACAGCCCTTCCTAATTTAGGAAGAGTTTATTCAGTCGATATTTTTACCTGTGGCCTCTATGCTCCTCAATACTAGGTCCCCTACTTCGAATTATCGTGCCTTCACCTTTTTATTATAGTATCGAGCTGCTATCTGTTGGTATGTTGCTTTCTTAGCCTTGTAAGATCTCGTGCTTCATCGAGTAGATCAAGACTCTTACGAAGTCTTTGATCGTTGCGACTCGAGTCATAGCACTCGACTCGGAGACATGGAAGTCTGACTTCCACTAGGATGGCCTCCTCTACCCCATAGCACAACTTGAAGGGTGTCTCTCTTGTAGGCTCCCTCAGCGTTGTTCTATACGACCAGAGGACGGACGGTAACTCATGAGCCCATGGAGTGCTCCAACTTTGTCTTGAGTCCATGTAGGATTATGCGGTTCGTGACCTCCACTTGTTCATTGCTCTGTGGATACACGACCGACGTATGGACCACTTGATCCTCAGGTTGGTACAGTACTTAGTGAATTGTTTTCAAGTTAATTGGGTCCCATTATCGGTTACGATACACTTGAAAATTTTGAACTTGCACACAATGTTCTGCTAGACAAATTTTGTGGCATTTTGCTCTGTTATCTTCGTTAGTGGCACAGTTTTGACTCATTTTATAAAGCAGTCGATTCTGACGATCAGGAACTTTCTTTGCCCTGCTGCAGTTGGAAGAGGTCCGAGTATTATTAGCCCCCATCGAGTAAAGGGATATGGTGATTGTAGTACTCGGAGTTCAATGTGGGGTTGGTGAGCCATGTTGCTGTGGACTTGACAATTTTTATATTTGCGTACGAAATCTATAGCATTATATTTCATGGTTGGCCAATAGTACCCTTACCTCATGAGCCTGAAGGCGAGGTTCTTACCCCCAATGTGCGATCCACAAATCCCAAGGTGCACTTATTGGAGAGCGTAATCTGCCTCCTTGGAAGTGTGAGAACCTGCGCCGGTATAATTGACAGTCCATGATAGTGTACCAACCTGCAGTTTTCTTCACCTTCTTGGCTGCGTTCGCGTCTTCAGGCTATGTCCCGTCGGACAAATATCCAAGTAGTGAGTCATCCAAGTGTTGGTACTTGAAACTTGCATCACTTTTGGCTCGAGATTTTCGATACTTGGCTTGTGAAGAACTTTTCACATCCCTCGGGCATATTGCTCTCGGTCTCCGAATGCTGCTGCCCTTGCCAACATATCGACATTCCCATTCTCTTCTTTTAGGATGTGGAAAAATTCTACCTTTTCAAAATTTGTGGTCAAACTTTAGTCCTTTGAGAGGTATTTAGAGAGTTGTGGGCTATTAACCTCGAAATGTCCACAAACTTAGTTAACGACCAATTCAGAGTCGTTATAAACAACCAAGTTTTTGGGAGAATATTCCTTGGCTAACCAGAGTCTCGCTAGCAATGTTTCATACTCCGCGGCGTTGTTTGTTGCCGAAAACCCAATGGTCATTGAATATTTTATCTCTGACCCCTCAAACGTTCACAACACAGCACCAGATCCACAGCCATCCTTCATTGAGGAGCCGTCCATGTGCAGTATCCATATTGTTGCATCATTTGGCTCATTTGCATCACGATGGTCTGTATCACCAAGAGCCAGGGTCGCTATCTCAACAATAAAATCCACCAGGGCCTGACCTTTCAAGGCTAACCTTAGACGAAACTCTATGTCAAACTCTCTAAACTCAATCGCCCACTTGACCAGTCGTCCTGACATATTGGACTTCTGCAGGATCGCTCTTAATGGCTGATCGGTCAGGACCACTACTTTGTACGCTTGGAAGTATGGTCTAAGCTTCTGATCAGAATATACTAATACCAAAGCTATTTTCTCCGCGTGGGGGTACCTAGTCTCTACATCAGCCAAGGTCTTGCTCATGTAATACACATGCAGTTGCCGTACCAACACTGAGCTCAGGGTTGTCTCGGACACAGCGAAGTTCAAACATAGCTCCTCGCCTGGCTGGGGAGAAGTTAAGAGAGGAGGGCTCGACATATAGTCTTTGAGTCCTTGGAACACCTCCTCGCAGTCATTATTTCATTGAAAGTTGTTGGTCTTTGCTCCTCTTAAGGCCTTGAAAAACAGGAACTGCTTCTCGACCAATTTGGCCAAGAAGCGAGAGAGAGCCGTTATCCATTCAGTGAGCTTCTAGACTTCTTTTATTGATCGAGGAGACTGCATGTCAAGAATGACCTTGATCTTTTTGGGGTTTGCCTCAATTTCTCGGTATGAAACAATGTAGCCCAGGAAATTCCCAGATGTAACTCCAAACGTAGACTTGGTTGGGTTGAGTTTTATCCGACGAGCTCCGAGCACACTGAAGGTCTCGTCCAGATATTGGATGTGGTGGTCGATCATTTTATTTTTGACGAGCATATTATCTACGTAGACCTCCATATTTTGTCCGATATGGCCTTTGAATATCTTACTTACGAGCCGCTGGTAAGTTACACCCGCATTCTTGAGGTTAAAGGGTATGATTTTGTAATAGTATGTCCCTTGGTCTGTCATGAATGATGTGTACTCCTTATCTTTGGGACTTATCCTTATTTAGTTGTAACCCGAGTACGTATCTATGAAGCTTAAAAGTTTATAGATGGATGTCAAGTTTACAAGTTGACCAATTCTGGGCAAAGAAAAATTGTCCTTGGGGCATGCTTTATTGATGTCTGTGAAGTCTATGTATATTCTCCACTTTTCGTTATTTTTCTTTACCATGACCACGTTCGATAGGCAATTCAGGTATTATACCTCCAGGATGAATCTAACACCTAGGAGTTTCTTCACTTCCTCACGTATGGGCAACAATTTCTCTGTTAAATAATTTCTGCGCTTTAATCTGACAGGTTTATGACGAGGATTTAGATCTAATTTATGGACCATTATTTCTACGGAGATCATCGGTATGTCACTTGGCACCCAAGCAAAAATGTCCGAGTTCTTCCACAGGAAACTGATAAGTTGGTCTCGGATGGTCTGGGGTAGATAGCTCCCTATCTGGATGTATTTCTCTAGGTTTTTAGGATCTAGTGAGACTTAGATAGTAGGCTCTCCAGATTGTGCCTACTGTAGTGTCACTTTATCTCGTAGGTCAAGGTCTTCTAGAGGTTGGAAAAGAGGTGTCTGTGTGACTTGGGACAAGTAACATGTCCGCTCGACAGCTTGGTCTTCAAAGACCTCCCCA
Organism: Nepenthes alata; assembly: GCA_028571085.2. Classification (NCBI taxonomy): domain Eukaryota; kingdom Viridiplantae; phylum Streptophyta; class Magnoliopsida; order Caryophyllales; family Nepenthaceae; genus Nepenthes; species Nepenthes alata. The sequence continues at coordinate 11,642 of JAOVVI020005478.1, forward strand.
ATCCCAAATGGAGTTAGAAATTTCATCTTTAGATTTGGGATGAAAGTGATAGCACTGAATGCGATCAAGCAAGGATGTCTGAGGATTGCGTTGTAAACTGATGGGAGGTCCACGACTAAGAAGGTGAGGACCTTAGACACAGTCCTCGGGTGCGTTTCTAGTGTGATTTCCAGCTGGATGACATCCTAAACTAGTATTGGCTCGTTGTCTAGTCCGTAGATGGGTCATTCGGTTGCTCTCATTTGACTTCACTTAAATCCCAATTTAAAATACGTATCAAGATAAAGTAAATTCTATGAATTTTTATTATCAATAAAGACTTGTTTCATTTGGTAGTCATTTATCCAATCTGAAATGAGTGCGGTTATAACCAGGGGATCAGAATGAAGGGAAGTTACATGGGCCATATCTTCATTACTAAAGCTAATAATTTCATCCCTATTTCTTGCCCTCGGTCTCTTTGCCAAGATAATCTCCCGAGTGTCTTCACGGGCCAGGCGAGTTGATATCATGTTCACAATCTCCGCAGCCACTCGATTCCTGGGTTGGTCAGTCTCAACATCACATGCTGTTCTAGAGCCTTATCTGAATCTTTGCAGGAAGCAGTTGAGGTGACCTCTCCTTATTAACTCTTTGCTTTCCTTCTGCAGTATCCGAAAGTCCTCCGCACTGTGGTCTCCACAGTGATGGTAATGACAGTATTTCGACTGGTCGCCACCTTCTGGATTCTTTAGTACTTTGGGCCATTTCAAAAGTTTTTCGTCCTGAATCTGCATCAGGACATTGGTACGGGTGTCATTCAGAGGAGTGAGATTTATTTCCTTAGTTCCCTCCGAATGACCTGCTCGGACTTATGCAGCTTCTTTATTGTATGGGGACCTGGACGGTCCCTGCCCTTTCTTTTCCTTTCCAGCACCTTCGGGTGGAAATTCTCGTCCTTCTCTGGCCTCTTCGTATCGTTGGCTTCTTCGATCGTGATATATGCTCGTGCCACGGCCTTGACCACTATGAACGTCTGGGGACCATTGTGAATGAGATGCATGAAGAAAGCTCTTCCCTCCAAGGCAGATAAGAACGCGTTCAGATTTATCCCATCGGCCAACTTTGAGAACTGCCTGGCCTCCACTATGAATTGGGATAGGAATCCCTTCAAGCTCTCCCTGGCATCCTGCTTCACTTTGGTAAGGTGCTAGGGCTGCTTCTCTATCCTCCGATTAGAGGCGAATTGCAAGAGAAAACTTGTTGCCAACTCGCTGAAGGAGTGATTGGAATTAGCTGGCAGTCCGTAGAATCACACTCTCACATCACCCTTAAGTGTCACTGGGAAGTATTTACACATGGTCATCTCGTTTAAGCCTTAGAGGGTCAGATACTCATGAAAGTGATTAAGATGATCAATGGGGTCAGCATTCCCATTGTAGACATCGATGTTTGGCATCTTAAACTTTTGGGGGAGTGACCTCGTCCTAATCTCCACCGTGAATGGAGATTGGCGTAGGTCAACTCCTCCTCCGTTGTCATTGCCAAAGACTCGGTTGTTTACTTTCTCCAATCTCTCATCCACATGGGGTGGGGCCACTGCCTTCTTCTCATTGAGGTAATTCCTCAACTTGTATGGTCATTGTACTGATTGCGGTTCTAGGACCCCCTAACCCTAGGAGGTGTATCATCACGGGGAGCGGCCTCCTTAACGGTGTGCTCCTGGTTGCTGCGAATAGAGTAAGGATTGCACCTCTCTGGGCTCTCCTTCTGAACCCGAGGATTTAAGCGACCTTCAAGTTGCTGAGAGACTTTGTTGCTTGAAGCAACTTGGGTCCTCGGGGCCTCGTGCTGGCTGGCTTACTTGCTGGGGTGTTTCTTTCCCTTACCCCTATTTTGGGACGTCGCAGTCTGAGAAACCTTAGAAGGCGCTCTCTTCATCCGCTCATCCATCTTTGGGTAGAGAGTTCGGACAACCCTGGACACGTCATTCATCCTCATGGCCAATGCCCGTACGACTGGATCAGGATGGTCTTTTATTCTGGTACACGCGACAGGGCCATTGTCACATGAGGCCGCGTCTCTGATAGGGGCACTTGCTTGTGCTCTCGTGTTCACTATATTTGATTTTGGGAAAAGTGTAGGGAAACTTCTGAAAGATTTCTGAAAAATGTGAAAAGCTGACTTTTAGTCGATACTCACAGATGGTGTTAATGTTGCGTCCTCGGATCTTGCACACTTGTATGGACAAGGATCTAGTTGAGCCCGCGGATCGTCTTTGAGTACTTGGGTAAGATTCGTGCAACATAAAGAGTGAGAGGAAGTAGAGAGAAAGGGTACGAGGATTAAGACACACGGAGTTTTTACGTGAAAAATTTTCTCTTAAATGAAAAGAAAAAATCACAGAATATTTATCCGAAAACTTGTTTTACTATTGTGTTTAGTTACAAGAGAGGATGAGATTATAGGGGAGTAACATACTGCTCTCAAGCATTTTTTCTTTCCTCTTTCTCTCTCTACAGTAGTTACACAAGTATAAATGTTGGGGTCATTTGTTTGATAGATAGTCAATGTATTTATAATAGTTGAGTCTTTTTTTTACGGGGTGTCCACATGGTGCTGGTGTGTGCTGGGAGGTTTATTGCGTCAGGGAAGTTGCTACCAACTCCACAAATCCAGTTTATTACATTAGGGAGGTTGCGTGTATGTTGGCTGACTTTACGTGGCGTCACATCTACAATGATTTGGCGTGTCTTGTAAGCCATCATTCCTTCTGCAGCCTGACAGGGTCAGCTACCAAATCTCTGGTACGCCGATTTTACAGACGAGATGACATCTGAGGCCCATCTCTACATCCACAGGCCTTAGTGGACTTTGAGTCCACTATCTCATACGGGCTGACCCTGTTGCTTGGATCTTTTGGGCCTATTGGGTCTCTGTGACATCAGGGCCTCAGTTCCCATGAGGATTGGTCTTCTAAGTGGGTTTTGAATATCAGTACCCATCAAGTCATGATACTTTTTTCTTACATATGTTTTGAGATCTAATAATCACATATATTTGAAATCATTTTTGAGTATAACATTTAGGTCTTGCAATTTAATTATTATATTATTTTAAACCGTTTAACAATATTTGATTTGCACGCTTACATGTCAATATTTATTTTGGGCTTTTATATTGGGGAAATAAATAAATAAATTTTTAAGTTTTAAAGATAAAACTTTAATTTAACTTAATTAGGAATTAATGAATTTGATTTTGGGATCACGACATGACATAAATGGTATCAGAAAAATCATAAGGAGAGAAATTTATTTGATTTGAGAATTTAAATGTGGCTAAGTTTTTTGTGATAGGTTTGAAAGATGTTGGCTAGATAAAGAGGATCAAATTCATGCCATAATTGGGAGGAACTTCTTGCAATAATGTCAAGGATCATAGAGGTGCTGGATAAGATGGTTTAGGGACTGCCAAATATGAAATCGATGGTAATCAATCAAGGGGTTGCAATAATGGTATATAACTGACTTGCCAACAAACTTGTATTATAGATTTTGGATGACCGTAATCCTACGAAAGTAGAAATTTGGATCTAACGGATCATGAACATTTTTAAGGTAATAAACTGCCATGAGGTGGAGAAAGTCAAAATTGTTGCTTACAAATTAGACAGAGAGGCATACTACTAATGGAGAATGAATAATAAAATTTTGGGTTTAGAGAATAAAAATATTTATTAGAATATTTTTATGAAAACTTTTATAAAAAGTATTTCCTGATGGGTGCTTGCGAATAGAAAAAGGGCGAGTTTGCTAGGCTAAGGCAAGGTAATTGAATAGTGATAGAGTATGATATTAAGTTTATGAGATTATTGTGATTTGCCCTGTATATTATTGTGGATGAAGTTAGGAAAGCTAGAAAATTTTTAAAAGGCGGAATAATGCCATCTAGAAGCAACTAGCAATTTTAAAATTGATGGCTTATGGTGATGCACTTGATCAAGCCACACTCTTTGAGCAAGAATTAAATTGAGTTAAATTTGGCAAGTCGAAAGTTATTGGAGATGATGGCCCATCTGATGATGATTAAGAGATGGGAGATGATTGAAATTGTTTTGCCATTTGCAGAGAAAATATTAGAGTTGCATAGTGAAGCATGGTGTACCTTTGCAGAGATCAAATCTTTTATTTTTTGGGGTATGTGAAATTTTGATAATAAAATTTTTACAAAGAGAGGGGAATGTAAGATATGTATCCCAAATGATTATTTAGTGATGGCTAATTTAATTGAATTGATAAATTGCTGAATATAATTGAGATTTTGTGTTAAAAATTAAATTTTAGACCAATTTAAGTTAGGCCAAGTGAAACTTGATTTATGCTAGACTTATACATGAGTATATTTTAGGTAAAATATTCGCACATGAGATGTGCTTGAGTGACTCATGTGTATATTTGGGACAAGATATTAGTGTCTGGGATAGGATGTTAGTGTTTGATGCACGATTGGGGGGGGTGCTTGTATGTGATATGGTTTGTGTCTTAGCATTTGATGGGCTATTGTGCACTAATTTTTAATAAATGGGCCTTTTAGGTCAATTTTAGGGTAAAGAGAAGAGATCTTTTAGAAAATCAAGTAAAGGCATACATCTAAACTTTTTTTTTTTGTTTATTACTGTTCATTTCTAATCTCATTGAATATTGTTTATTTCAAATAGTTATACATATCTTAATTTTATACTTAAATTATTTTAAACTTTACGTATATGAAATTTCACTCTTATTTCACAAACTTTTATAAAATATATATTTTAAGTACATGTAAATTATATTTAAG
>JAOVVI020005479.1:2204-16458 GCA_028571085.2 Nepenthes alata
CATGTGTGCCATCTGAAGATGAGGTAGAAGGTGAAGTTTTTGTAGGGGGAGTGCATCATTGTCGCATCCCTTCTGGGACTACTATTAAGGGTGCTAGTTTTGTCGCTGCTGTTATCTCAGGTTGAACCTTCAGGGTCTGGTCAACACTGGCAACTCTAGTGCTTGGGCGAATCAGAGTTCTAGCGGTGGCCAGAGTAATCTGATGTAGATCACTTTCTCTAGTGAGACTCCAAGCATGCGGAGCCGCCACTCCGGACTTTATGTTCCGTACTGTATCTTTCTCTTTTATGTATTTTCTCTGTTGCAAGCTTTGTACTTTGTCAAAAAAGTTTTGATCAATAAAAGTAGTAGCCTTTACCTTTATTCTCCTGCATACGTCTTCTTTCATTTAATGCTTTTTTGGGTGGCGCTTTAGGGGTAATTTTCTCCCTTTGCCACGGCTTGTGCCAACCCGTGCGTTCGCTTATTCCCAGCTACTTGTGGTATGTTCCACCGGTGTCGTCCCTCAAGTCCCAATGCTAATCGTCGACGGGAGGATGTGGCGGGAAAAGATCGTTGACATCCATTGCCCTGGGAGATCAAACGCTGCTAATAGATGTCACACTCGTTGGATTATCTGATGCATTAACTGCATGGGAGATCGTGGGGCGTCGCGTCACAATGAATTGCTTTGAAAAAGCGTGATACTTTAGGGATCTGCCACGTGGGAGGAGCCTGTTGGCTCCCTCTCGAAGCCCTTCTTTCTTGAGGCAACACCGTTTCACTGGGATATTTCTGGCTATTTAAGCACCCAAAATCCTTCGAAGGACTTCGCGTTTCTTGGCGACTTCGAGAGCATAAAACGGGTGCTACCTTTATTCTTTCTTGATATTGATGGAAAGATCATCATCCTTGTCAGAATCTGAGCCGTCCTTTGGTGAGTCCTCAGGGGACACACGTGCCTCAAGGATCTGCAACAATATTGCACCCGATGCTACTGCCACAGGAGGCTATGGCTCATAGGCCTCTGTCGTAGGACTGATGAGGTTTTTAAGGGTGACACCAGGCTTTGAAATGGAGGGGGCATCCACTTCCTCGATGCATCGTGGACCTAGGAGGGTGGATCCCGTGTTCCAACAAGTCACATGGGCTGTTGAAGATTTTGAAGCCAGGGAGCAGGTTGCGGTCGGAGAGATTGAGCAAACAAGGGCTCCCATTGCACACTTTAAGAGGGCGTGGGCGGAGTCGGAAGCAAGGGTGTCAAGCCTTGCAGGTGTCAATATGCAAGCTCGAGACCGTATTTTTGCCCTTCAAGAGGAGTTCGAATGATTCCGAGTCGACTCTAATAAGGAACGCGTGTGGTTTGAGGCCAAGTTAAGATCGAGGTTCAGGTCGTAGGAGGTGGCCCCTGTACTAGACGGGAGATTCCAAGATGGTATCCGTCTCAGCCAGAGGCTAGTCAGCCTGGAGGAGCAAAACTTCTGCATCGGCGCCCTGAACTCTCAAAACTCAGGCCCCTAGACTCGCGCGGACCTGACAGAGTACACGACTCTGGATCCTCCAGGGCCTAGTGAGGGCAGCTAGTTGTAATCCGTAGCCGTTGCCTGCCTCCTATTGTAAAAAGAGTTTATTAGTTTATCACATAATAAAACTTTTTTACTTAATCGTGCGGTTTATTCATTGTTGTCCATTGTGCTGGAATGATTAATTTGTTCTTCTTGAAGCGTGCCCTGAAAACCTTGCCACCGCTTGTCCTAGCAGTCAGAATTTGCATTTAATGCTTGCGTGACAACCGGGATTTTGGCAGGCAACTAAAGAGATTCTGATCTGCAATCAGGTGCGGGCCATGATTGGCTGTCGTTTAGAATTCGAGGTGTTTCTACAAAACTGGCATGTGGCATGTCCATCAAGTGAAACGCCGATTAAGTTTCCCGTGCACTGGCATCCTGTTGCACATTTAAGCGGCGCTTTTCATAGATTCCATCCTTCACGCTTCCTTGCATTGAGAGTCCATAATATCTCCTTGAGAAAAAGATGGTAAAGAAGAATTCTCCTTCCTCCTCCCATGCCTCTCGGGTAGTCCGACATGGTGTTGGCAACAGCGGTTCTGTCCTGACGACGAGTGTCATTGCCGCTCTGATGGTGGACTATGGGATTCCCAAGGACATGGCATACTATGCTCCTGGCTTGGATGGTAGGGCCAACGCCCCTCTACAGGGATTCATTACAGTTTACGAGCACCACCTTAAAGGGGGCTCCGCTACCCCATGCCGTGCAACTTGTATGCACTTGTTGAGGCATTGGGCGTTCCTATGACGAGGCTTCATCCCAACGCCATTTGTTACTTGGTCTCGTTGTGCATCTTTGCTCACCTTCATACCAGCGCATTCGAAGCGAAGGCGGCAAAGGTGATCTTCCGCTTCACTAAGTCGGAGGATTGGATCTCAATGTTTCCTCGATCTGGCTTCCACTTTTGAGGGACCAATCCTGACTCGGTGAAGAACAGGAAGAACCATTTCTTCTTCTTTCAAGAGCCTTCTGATTCATAGCTCTCTTGCGAGTGGAGTTTGATCCCATAGTTCTTTCGTGGAGATGTGTTTACAGAGGAGATCAATGAGGCGTTGGAGTTGGTCGCTACCATTAGCTCGGTAATGGAGACGTTCTCCATCCAGGCTACTACCTAACTTCCCATGCTTTTTTTGCTGCCAAGTGGGGTCCTGAGTCTGGCTGGGCCATCGCTGGCCCCGCGAATAAGAAACCTAGGGCCATTGTCCTCCACGAGCCATTAGGAGAAAATGCTGATGAGAGCTGCTCTCTGTTGGAGACGTCCTCAAATGAAGAGGTTGAGGCCTCACTGAAGAGATTGAGGGAGGCCGGAGGCACTTCTACTAGGTGGTCATAAAGACTGGCTGTGGGACCAGCCGCGTGAGCCATGAGTCCCGTTTCAGGGCAAGAGTCAGACATTGAGTCACCGGAGGGATCGGCCGAGCATCTATCAATTCCTTCCATGGCCCTGGCTGAGTACGGTGTTCCTATGGTGAAACTTCACTTTAGGGGAGAATCCCCCATGGGTCCTTTCGTCGACTTAGTGCTGCAGGCGGTGGCTGTCGATGGCGTGACAGTCATAGAGATCGACGCGGCATCTCCTGAGGAGGCTGAGAGGACTAGCATTTTAAAGCATGTGCCAGGTCCGTCAAGGACTCCATAGCCTGCTGGATCGCCTACTAGGCCGCTGGTGGGTGCGCACGTCCTAGAGAGTGTTGCTGCCAACGAGGAGGAAGTTGAAGCCGGACAAGTTGCCAGTTTTCCTAGGACCGATCTGACTTCGAAGGTTGCCGCAGCAAGGGCGGATCAGGAGCCGAAGCCACCAAGTGTTCCCTCATCATCTGCGTCGCCAAAGTTTCCCAGCCCGGCGGAGGTCGCAACTAGGCGCGTAGAGCCCCCAAGCTCGCTTGTGTTAGGAGACGGAGCTTGTCGTCCATATGCATCCCGTACTCAGGTTTGATCATTCTGAATGGAGTGTTCCTCTACTGATCAGAACTTTGTGGATTTCTAATCTTCCGTTTTACCTTGCTGGTCCCTGGGGAAGCTAACTTTCTCAACGCGATGGTTACTCAACTGTGCGGATTCCTTCATCGTGTTTGGGGAGAACCCGAGCAAGAGACGACCTAGCATGCGGGAGTTGAAGTCACTGCCCTCCGGGAGGAAAATGAGAAGCTGAAGGGGGAGATTGGGCAGTTGAAGGAAGAGAACAGGCATCAGAAGGAGGAAAATGGGCCGCAGGAGTAGGAAACCGTGCGTCTAAGGTGGGATTAAGTAGCTGAAGGGAATGGCTACTACTATGGAGGATGACATCTCCCGCCTTTCCAGAGACCTGAGGGGATGACTTACTCTGGTGGAGATGGATCTCGCACTTGAGTTCAAATCTTGGGACGTTATTCGCCTATGCAGCAGGATTGCCTTGCTCGTGCTTCTGGGCGTCTTGGAGGGCGTCTTTCATCCATGGAAAGCCGGGGTTCGTGCCAGCTCTCGCTTGAGGAAGTTTTTTGAGGAGGCGGGTCCATCAAATTTGTAGGAACAACTTTGCCTGTATATAGCTTCTTTTCCTTTTTGCCGCTTGACAATGCCTGTATAAATGAAGAGCTGCATTTTTTCTTGCATTTAGTGCCTTTGAGTATATGATGTAATTTTTGAAATCATAACACGTGTTTTAACGGCTAAGATTGTAAAGCTATTGTCACCATGGCTCCAATCCGGTACCTTCTTGTGCTGTACTCGTCCTTCATTAGAGGATGTCGTTGCATCTCGTGTGTTTAATGGGAAGTTTGGTCCAGCAGAGTGGACATTGTCGCAAGCCCAATGGAGCCACATCAAGGGCCAATTGGGTTTTCAGGCCACGGCAGCCGGACTCCGAGTCTAAGGCCTTTTCGCACACGATACCTGTATTAGGTGCTCACTCCCGCTCAAAGCGTTGTTGCTCTAGTGTGCACGGTCGTAGCCCACGTTTCCCCCTAAGGTTTTAGTGGCCGTATGTTGGGAACTTCAAAAGCCCCCAGGCCTAACATTCGACCACACGGGTTTCCTAGTATGGAACCAAAGTTTACCGAGTCGCTCGAGGCCGTTTTGATGCGAAGTTGACATTTTGAGGTGGCCGCTTTCGGGCCGTTTGGCATAGAGCCAAGAATTGAAGGGCCGCTTTTGGCCTTTCGACGCAGAGTCAAAATTATGAGATTGTCTCTTTCAGGCCGCTTGGCATGGAGCCAAGGATTTGCTTTATGGACGGATGAAAATCCTCCCGAATTAGGGACAATCTAGGTCATTTTTCTTTTTAAAATGTTATGCATGCAAGCACTCACACGAATGAACACATAAGATTACAAAAATGATCACTTTTATTAAGTGGAAACACAATACATGTACAACCATTCCTCATGGTGTGCGTGTAAGCCTTACCTAGGCCGATGCCATCCTACTGATAATATTTCCTAAGGTTGGTGGCATTCTAGGTCCGCGGGACCAACTTGCCGTCTGGGTGCGTAACTTGTACGCTCCGTTCCGGTGGATTGTTAAGACGAGGAACGGGCCCTCCCAGCCTGGGGAGAGTTTGTTCCTACTTGCGCTTTCTCGCGGCCTCTACACTCCGCAGGATCAGGTCCCCAACCTCAAGCGAGCGTGCCTTCATCCGCTTGTTGTAGTATCGTATGATGCACTGCTGATAGGCTGCAGTCCTCAAGCGGGCCATGTCACAAACTTTCGGGAGCAAGTCAAGGCATTATCTAAGTCTCTGGGAGTTGGTAGTCAAATCGAAGTATTAGACCCACAGGCAGGAAAGTCCCACTTCAATAGGGATGACCGCTTCAACCTCGTAGTAGAGATTGAAGAGTGTCTCTCCCGTCGGTTTCGATGGAATTGTTCGATATGACCATAACACGGAAGGTAACTCATCAACCATAGATCCCCCTGTCCTTTAGTTTGGTCTTCAACCTGTGTAGTAGTGTACAATTGGTGACTTCGACCTGTCCATTCACCTAAGGGTACGCTATAGACGTATGAACCAGTGTAATGCGCATGCTTGCACAGTACTTGATGAATCGTTTGCATGTGAATTGGGTTCCATTTTTAATCACTACAACTTTGAGAATCCCAAAACGACAGAAGGTGTTTTGATAGAGAAACTCTGTTGCATTCTGCTCCGTGATTGGTGTCAGAGGGATTGCTTCTACCCACTTTGTGAAATAGTCAATACCAACAATAAGAAACTTTCTTTGTCTAGAGGCCAAGGGTAGGGGTCCAAGGATATCGAGCCCCCACTGTACGAATGGCCATAGAGATTGAAGATTGTATAGCTCTGTGTGAGGCTAATGAGTTATGGTCCCGTGAACCTAACAATTTCACACTTCTTCACAAATTCTAGGGCATCTCACTTCATCGTGGGCCAGAAAAGACCTTTCTGCATGATTTTAAATGCGAGGATTTTTCCTCCGATGTGTGAGCCGTATACACCAAGGTGGACTTCGCTCAGTGTATACTCAGCTTCCTCTGGGGTTAGGCATTTTAGGTAGGGAGTGGATACCCCTGTCGGCATAGCCTACCATCGAGGATCGTGTACCAGCCTGCTGTCTTCTTAATCCGCTTGGCCTCATCGGCATTTGTAGGCAGTGTGCTGTCCGCCAGATACCTGTAGTATGGGGTCATCCAATTGTCACCTTTGTTAACCTGTAGTACTTCCTGGTCTGGACCGTCCAAACTAGGTGCAGTAAGGATTTCCCGTAGACTCTTGGCATACTGATACGGAGATCCTGCAGCTGCGTCCCTAGCCAACTGATCAGCTTTCCAATTTTTTTCTCTGGGTACGTGTTCGATCTTGAAATGCTCGAATGCCTGGATCTGGGATTTTACTTTCTCAAGGTACTTTACGAGTTAAGGGTTTGATGTCTCGAAAAGTCCTTAGATCTGCTTGACCACGATCTCCAAGTCGTTGTGCATGACCAGTGACTTAGTGGAGCACTCCTTTGCTAGACGAAGTCCTGCAAAGAGGGATTCGTATTTTGCCACATTATTGGTGGTAGGAAAGGTCAGCATAACGGAGTACTTGATCTCTTTCCCATATGGAGTTCTAAATACGACTCCAGCTCCACTGTCTGTTTTGGTGGATGATCGATCTACATTCAGGATCCATAATAGAACTTCCGGTGCGTCCAAGCTCTTCGGGCTACGCGGGTCATCTAGAGTTGGGGTCGCCTCCTCGACGATGAAGTCTACCAGAGCTTGGCCCTTAAGAATCGGTCATGGCCGGAACTCCACTTCGAATTCTCCCAACTCTATAGCCCACTTGACTAGCCACCCAGAGGTCTCCGACTTCTGTAGAATCGACTTCAAGGGTTGATCCGTTAGAACGATGATTCGGTACGCTTGAAAGTAGGGCCTTAACTTTCGTGCCGAATAGATGAGGGTAAGCGCAATCCTCTCCGCATGAGGGTAACGAGTCTCCACATCCGTAATACCCTACTCACGTAGTACACTGGTCGCTGTGCGCCCTCATGTTCTCTGATGAGCACTGAGCTGAGCGCCGTGTCCAACGTGGCCAAGTAGAGGTACAAGTCCTCACCTACGGATGGTGAACTCAGGAGAAGTAGGTTAACAAGGTACACCTTTAGCCCTTTAAAAGCTTCCTCACACTCATCCGTCCACCGAAATCCGGACGCTTTCGTTCCTCTAAGCGCCTTGAAGAATGACAGGTAATTCTTTGCAAACTTAGCTAGGAATTGCAAAAGGGCTGTCAGCCGTCTTGTGAGCTCCTGTACTTCCTTCACAGTCCGCGGAGGGTTCATGTCAACGATGGCTTTGATCTTCTCCGAATTTTCTTCTATGCCGCGCTGGGACACAATAAAGCCCAAGGACTTTTCGGAGGTCACACCGAACGCACATTTGGCCTGGTTAAGCTTCATCCTGTGAGGACGGAGTACCTAGAAGATCTACTCTAGATCATAAACATGGTCACCAGTTAATCTGCTTTTGACGAGCATGTCGTCTACATATACCTCCACGTTCCTTCAAATATGGGCCTCGAACATCTTGTTTATGTGGCATTGGTAGGTTGCCCTGGCTTTTTTAAGGCCGAAGGGCATTACCTTATAGCAATATGTTCCCTGGTCGGTCATGAAAGAGATGTATTCCTCATCATCCAGGTCCATCCTGATCTGGTTATAGCCTAAGTAGTCATCCATAAAACTTAGGAGTTCATGCCCAGATATGGAGTCCACCAATTGATCGATCCGAGGGAGCAAGAAGCTGTCTTTGGGACATGCTTTATTCATGTCGATGAAGTCCATGCACATCCACCACTTGCCATTGCTTTTCTTCATGAGCATGACGTTGGATAACCAGTCCGGATATTGGACCTCTCTAATGAATCCGGCGTCTAATAATCTCTTCACTTCCTCCCTTATGGATATTAGTTTCTCTGTGGAGTAGTTTCTATGCTTGTGCCTGACGGGCTTGTGATCGGGATCGAGGCCCAACTTGTAGACCATTACTCCTATCAGTATTCCGGACATGTCGGTAGGAACCCACGTGAACACGCCAGAGTTCTTCCAGAGAAAGCTAATCAGCCGGTCGTGGTTGGCTGCAGTGAGAGAGCTGCCGATGTGCACGCACTTTTCTAGCTCCGCAGGGTCCAGAGAGATCGCTTCGGTTGCTTCTCCAGATTGAGCTTGCTGCAGCATGGCTTTGTTGCAGGGATCTAACTCTCCGTCCATAAGGTCTGGCGCCGCTGGAGTGACTTGAGACAAGTAGCACGTCCATTCCATCACCGAGCACCTCTCCTACGCCATAAGGGGTCAAAAACTTCATCTTTAAATAAGGGATCAAAGTAACAGCCCTAAAGGCCGTGAGGAATGGTCTGCCCGAGATGGCGTTGTAGACTGATGGTAGATCGAAAACAAGGAACATTAGCTCTTGTGTTGCAATACGTGGATAAGTTCTCATCGAGATCTCCAACTGGACGACCCCTTGTATAGGTAAAGATTCATTGTCCAGACCATATAGAGGACCATTGGCCGCTTTTATCTTGCTTCGTCTCAATCTAAGCTTAAAGAAAGCAACAAGATAGAATAAATTCTGAGAGTTTCTATTATCAACTAAGACTCGTTTCAATTGGAGTCAACCACACCATCTGAAACGAGGGCAGATACAACAACGGGATCAGAATGGGTGAAGGTTACATGAGATATATCGTCCCTGCTAAAGCTAATGACATCACTCCTATCCCTTATCATCGCTCTCTTGTTGTTGGAAGTCTGCTCGGGCTGTATTTGCTTGTTGCTTTTAGCCGACGCGGTTGAGACCATGCTGATCACACCTGCGGCTGTACGGTTCCTCGAAGGCTCGCTCGCCTCACCTTCTGAGACCGTGGGGGTATATCCTGAGCCCTTCACAAACCGTTTAAGGTGTCCACTACAGATCAGGTCTTCTATCTCCTGCTATAAAATTCGGTAATTCTCCGTTGAATGTCCCAGGCAGCGGTGGTACTGGCAGTAGTTCGTCTGGTCACCACCGCTCAGGCCCTTTGACACTTTCGGCCATTTGAAGAATTTTTCGTCCTAGATCTACATCAGGATGTTCACACGGGTATCATTCAGAGGAGTTAGGGATGTTGGACCGTACGCCTTCCTAGATTCCGACGAAGGTCACGGCTTCTTGCAACGTTCCTCGAAGCGGCTACTGTCACCGTTCCTCTTCTTCCCTATGGCTGGCTTAGGCACTTCCGGAGGGTGGTCCACAGTTCGGGACTCTTTGCCTCGCTAGCCTCCTCTCCCGAGATGTAGGGTTGGGTGATGGCTCTGCTTTTCGGAAGGATTGAGGGCACTAATGCGACAAGTCATTAAAAATAATCCCTGCCACCAACGTGGCAACAAAGGCGTTGAGCTTCAGCTCAGCAGAGAGCTGAGGGATCCGACGCGCCTTAGTGATGAAGCTGTTGAGGGATTGCTTCAAGCTTTCGTTTGTCCTCTGGTGGAGGCGAACTAGGTGCCATGGCTGCTTCTCTTCCCTCTGGCTAGAGGTGAACTAGTTCAAGAAACAGTCTTCAAGCTCATCGAAGGAGCGGATGGAGTTTGGTGGGAGGCCATGAAACCAAAGCAGTGCGTCCCCCTGAGGGTGATGGAGAAACACTAGCACATCACGGCTTCGCTCCCTCACTGGAGGGACAGGTGAGTGTGGAAGTAGTTGAGGTGGTCCATCGGATTCTTACTCCTGTCGTACCCGTCTAGTGTTGGCGTTTTGAACTTGCAGGGAAGCGGTTGGGTACGGAGGTCCATGGCTAAGGCCGATCTTTGTAGGTCAGCGAAAGACCGTATTGGTCTTTCCTTGTGTAGGAGGTCCCAGAGTACCTTCACATTTTCCTCTATCGGTGAGTCAGACTCGCTTCTCCGCCCGTTGATGACATCGTAGAGCTTCGTGTAACCCTACTAGTGCTGCTGAATTTATCGGTTGTGGCGGCTTTCCGCGTGGTTTGGCCGCACGCTGTATGAGTCCGCGGCTATCTGCCTCATCTTACTGTAGGAGTTATGGGGGTTACGCCGCTTTGGGCTCTCGTCCGGTACTAGACCCAACAGTACCTAAAATTATTGTAAAAAAGAATAATATTTACATAACACATTAAGGTAGGTTTTGTTGAGAGGATTCTTTTTTTTCCCCCCACAAAAGTACTTATAATTCGGATTGAAATAACTATTTTGACTAATGTTCTTTTTCAGTTTAAAAATTAATCTGACCTAATTTTTAGCTGTTATATAATTTGATCATATCCTACAAAAAAAATTTAAATTGAATTACCCGGTTTTAATCACTGTATTTAAAAAAAAAAAGAAACTAACAAAAGGAATAATTCAAGGCAACCTCCCTTCTTCAGGTTTACTTCCCATTATCATCACTAACTTTATGAGAGTACTAAACAAATGCCACAAAACGATGCGTTTGGCAGGCAAAAGATCCTGAAATTGAGGGATGATTAGGGCAGCAAGATTGCCACTTGGGAAGAATGATTAGACCCTTAATCCGGGGTTTGAGCAAATTAAAAGCGCATTGATTCCATAATTAAACGAATTCAAAGCTTAAAAGGCCATACATTAAAGCCTTCCAACGTGCAAAAAATAAAGTGAAAGTAATCTAATTATATATTAAATCTAATATATATTTCTTTTCTAAAAAATTTCAATTATCACAAAGTTTATAATATAGCAAATCTCAATAAAACAATCGATGTTTACTAAAATATATATATATATTAATTAGTTATAACTAAAAATTATTAAAAAATATATAAATTTTATTTAATTTTAATTTTAATTCTTCTATCTTTTTGAACTAAATATAATTATTTTAATATAATTAAATTTAAATGTGAAGGAAAAGTGGATGGAAATCAAGAACACAAAGAGTGCACGTGTACACGCTTTTTGGTTCCAAAAAGTGAAGACCGTACTTCTGAGCATTCTCCAACCCTCCATTATCTGTCTCTCTTCCTCTATCTTTATATAATTCATTATTTTATATTATTTTATTTTTATTTTATTTAATAATTTTTAAATAATATATAATTATTATCGTATATTTAAATTTTCAGATAAATATAATATATATGTTAAAAATAATATAATTTAATAATTAGAAATAGTATGAAGTTACATAACACTTTTGATATACCATATCCCTCTCTTATGGTTAATTAATGTAATCTATTAATTATGAATCCTTATTTTGTAAGAATAATCAATCTCAAATACCCCTTTATCCAACGAATTGTCTAGGGTCTATATAATTAGCAGTAAAATCTTATCATTGATAAGCCAAATAAGGATAAGTTCTTGGGGTGGATCACTCCTATATATTTCATGTCTTATTTTACTTAAAAGGATTGAAGCAAAGTGACCGTAATTATTTTATTTAGACGAAAAGAAGATAACCGGAATATATGGTAAAAAAATTAGGTCAGAATTAGCTGAATCTCTGCTATTAGAGCTAAATTTAAGCTGTGATACCCAACAGACTGAATTAATAAATTACCTAATTATTAAAATATCTTATTTAGAGTATAAGACTGAAAAATATCTTTTTTTTAAAAAAAGAAAAAAGATAAGCTGACTGTAAAAAAATTTTAAAAATAGATAACTTATTATATATGTTTTAAAAAATACGGTCATAGGATCGTAGTTTTTGTCAAGCATGTACCGTAGCGTATCAAATTTTATCATCTAATTATCATGTATGTTTTCTCTATATAAAGAAATAAATGATGGGGAGTTTAAGCATATCAATGCTTTGAAACTCAAAGTATTAGTACTCAAAAAATATACAAGCATGGCTTTATAAACATAAAAAATGAGAAAAAAAAATGTGATTTATTTTACATGCATATGTCGTAATATTTTTCTGTTTTGAATGGATAAGCTGTATAATATATTCATTATGTGAGCTTCAGCCCAAATTGCTGAGCCGGCCCTGAGCCGTTGAGCCGACCCACGAGCCACCAAGCCGTGAGCCACGAACGGCTTCAGTGAGCCGATTTCGAGCCGAAAAAAGGGTTTCGTTCGTTTCGTCTTCCTCGATGGATTTCTGGACTTACATTATATATATTTTTTTCTTTCATTTTAAAATATTTTTCTACATAAAATTTTAGGAGCTATATTGTCTTATTTTCGGTCATATTATACGTACCTTGCTTCGATTTTTCTTCACTGTTTGGGACTAAAAATTTTACTTCGTTCGTCATCTAACAAAATCGGGATCAGGGCTGTCAAACCTTTATGGCAATAATACCCATCATTAATTAATTAATGCATCCAACCTAATACACAAGCTAATAATTGAAAAGAACTCACGTGCAGTTCACATGAGTTCAAGAATGATCTGCAGAGGAAATAATTAAGGCCGGAATATATCATAACATGCTACTATCACCTTCCTTCGTGGCTTACGTAACGCTTATTTCTTGGCAATATTATCAAATTGCATAACACTAATTTGTCGGCTATAATTTTAGACAGGCAAATCATGTTGCTGATTGCTTTGTCGCCATAAATCATCCGTCCTCTTCTTTTTTATTTTTTCTCAATAACTACCGACATAATATAAGATAGGATTGTACATCTGGCCTTTTTTACAGATCTCTATATAGTGAAAAATTCATATACTAAACTGCTATGCTTTAGAAGTTATCTTCTGTAGACACCATGTGATGTGTCCTGGATCAAAATTTCAAATAGATTCCGGTCAAGTCGATCGTCTCAGTCCGACTCCGTCCACTGAGTCTGAATTTTACATACCACAATTACGAACAAGAGGTCAGCTGACGGCGAAAAGTTGTCATCAAGTTAGTAAACAACCGTCAAAACAAGTAGACGAAAGATAAAGAATACAAAGGAATGTTGGGAGTGTTTAAGATGAGTGGGTGCTCTCACGGAGAGAGGCTTTGTGGGCTTGTGAGGAACACTAGTTCTAGGTACTGTGTCCGTTGGGAACGAAGTGACGAAGAGCTAGAGAGAGAGAGAGTTTGCAGTCAGAAGCACGAGAGCTTTTTCTACAGAGAGCCTTTGTAAGCAAGTGAATGCGTTGAATCAAACATTTCTTAGAGTGTGGACTCCATGGTCTTTTACAGGCGCTACTTTGGGCTTCCTTCCTTGAACAGAAAGGCTTGATTCCTGTGCTTTACTAGGATTGCTACCTTTTCTGGTGTAGAACTTTTATGGTAATAACGGTCGCTAGATTGATTGCATTCCTTCTACGTTTTGTAACCGTTAGAGTTTTCAGCAGACACGAAATGGATTCTGGCACTTTCCTTCATGGATGCGCGTTGAATTTGCTGATGACCGTTGCCATGGAGATTGCCTTCTGTGAAGAACGCGAAATCAGGGGAGAAGACTGTTGCTGGTCAAGGACGGCCGTGTGAACCAAACTGGGCTTGGCCCACTTCAAACCTGGTCTGTAGACGACCAAGTGGTCATACTTCCGGTCAATGGAAGCGTTGACCGCCTTGCATAGATCCGAAAAATAGAAGCGTTGACCGTCTTGGACTCAAGTGGGTCGTCCTATTCTTGGGCTTCTCCTGAATCATTGGCCTTTCGATCGGTCAACAGCAAACGTTGACCGTCCAAGCATTAGTGGGCCATTACAGATCTAGGTTGTTCCTCCTTGGGTCGGCCCATTACTGGCGTACCCATCACTAGCCCCCCATGCTAGTGGCTTGGGACTCTGGCCTTTAGGATATTTAGGATGGGACGCGAGTGGTTGGGTTACCTTCCTGGTGAGGAAACTGATGACGACTCGCAATTGCTGATCATTCGTTAATTTTTGGAGAGCTAGCCGAGAAGATCGTTGATTGGATTTGTTGACCGTCTAGGCCAACATTTGGAGGACTGGTGAAGGAAGAGTTGACCGGATTGTTGACCGTCTAGGCCAAAATTTGGAGGACTGGTGAAGGAAGAGTTGACCGGATTGTTGACCGTCTAGGCCAAAATATGGAGGACTTGTGAAGGAGGAGTTGATCGGATTGTTGACCGTCTAGGCCAAAATTCGGAGGACTAGTGGGAGTTGAAACGACGTGCCATCATGTCGCCGTATTGTCAACTGGAAAGTTGGCCACGTGTCTGCACTCAGTGGATTTGCAATCCGATAATTAATGTACTAGGGGATCCGAATCATCTGCACCCTTTCAGGGAGGGACACGTGTCAACAATGATGGGTACACATTCACGAGACAGTTTTCCCTTCTCCAGGG